>PVJD01008374.1:0-73319 GCA_004026545.1 Mormoops blainvillei
CTTCTTTCCACCCACCCCCACCCCCCAAACGATGCTCTTGCCAAAATTAGGCTCAGAAGAGAGTGTCTTAACTTTGTCTGAAAGCTAAACCTGAAAGAGGTCAAAGGTTCTCTAGTCAGTCACATTTCACTCAACTCTCAACTATTTTTAGCTGACATAGGGCAAAACAAGTTCCCCAAAGATCTCTGCCCTGTGAAAGTTGGGAATTCTGCCAAGATGGAGGGATGCTGCTCTCTGCATTGGAAGACAGAGAACAATTCCCTCCTTCATTCCCCCAGGATATCTATCTGCTGCTAACAAATCTTCCACCTGCTCTGTCTTGCTTGCATTAGATCACATTGGGCTGGTCTGCTGATTTGCCATTCCAACCCCAACCTTTCCAACTGAGCCTTTGCTGATGAACTATTAATGTGTCTGCTCAGCCTATGGGTCATCTCTTGCCATGTTATGCTCTGGCTCCTGAGTTGGAAGCTTGGTGGTTTTTGGATGTCTATCCTAATAGAAATGCCTGAGGAAAGGTCCTGGAGTTGCAACCTAGACACACTTCTTTCCCCTGCCAGTGCTCCTCACTACTGATTCCTCTCTCTTGAGACCCCTCAAGCTCTGCCATGCTCCTTCTGTCCTCTCAGCCCCTTTTCCCCTTACTCACATAGATGCACCAAGGTCAAGCATCTTCCACATACTCTTACATGACCTTCCACTCTCTGACCCCCATTGCTAGAATCCCTTGACTTAGAAACACAGAGATGTTTTCCTGGCTTTTAAGGCTTATATTGGCAAGACAACAAGAAGAAGGGAGTGAGGGACCAAGCTCAGAGTTTCTGCCTGACCCCAGATTGCTGCTACGGGGGATACCATGGGAAGGTGACCTCTCCACAGGCCTGGGGGCTGTCCCAGTGGGATGACACCATTGGACACTCCATGTCAGCTCTTCTGTTGCTGTGCCCCTCAGGCAGGACATAGGGAAGATAGAAACTGAGTTTAAAGTTAAAGGATGTGGATAGAGCTTGATTCAGTGATTTATGGTCCAAACCAGTGTTTCCAAAACTGTATAAAGAGCTATTCCTGGCCAAGTTCGTTATTAGTCATATGCATGAAATGGAAACATCACTTTGTCAGAAATATACTCCCCCTACCTTTTCCCCAACTGTGTTTATAATCAGATTCTGGAAGTAGAGCCTGGTATTGGCAAAGGCACTTAAGAATACTCCACTGATAGAGCTGGCACCACCCTGGCTGTGGCAGTCGGACCAAGCACTTATGGACAAGGATCCTGGGGCAGCCAAAAACAGTGAACCAGCTTCACACTGGCAGTGCCCCCATAAATAAGTCACTTATGAATGTTTAATCCTTCTAATTTGTCATTTTAAGTATTCAGAATTCATCCACCCTTTTCTGGTACCTATGCCCAATTTTCTTCTTGGAGAATCCCACCCTGTTGTCTGTTCTCGGCCCATGAGATTCCAGTGCAGCCAACATCACCCCCAACTCAGGATGAAGCACATGACCTACACCTCAGCCAGTCAGTGCAGTCCATCCTCCTGAATGGGCACCTGGTCAATCAGGGCCAATAATATAGTTTGAGGTTTTCCCTAGGACTTCTGGGAAAGAAAGTCACTCTTTTCCCTAGAACCGCAAATCTGAGAGATGTAAGACCTGCTGTCAAAATGACTGTTGTTATTTTTCTGTCCCGTGGAACCTGCATCTGAAACCAACATAGCAGAGAGCAGGGCTGAGAGATGAAAAGTAACCAAGCCCTGGTAACATGTTATTGTCGCCCTGAATCCAACTGTGTCTGATGCTAACCTTAATTCTGGATCTTTCAGTTGCATGAACCATTGGTTCTCCCTTTTGCTAAAGCAGTTTGAAACAGATTTTTCGGTGCCTGGCAAAAAAAGAGCCGTAGCTGACGGTTGATTGAAACTACATGTACAGTTTAGACTGAACTAAGAGAAAGGAGGCAGGACCAGCAGAAGGCCTGTAATCTACAAGCACAGTCAGTGGCTCAGGTGCACAGACAGAGGCTTTTCACACACTTCAGTGGGAGGAGATCAGCACCAGGATGTACCCAGACAGGAAGTTCCCCCAGCAAACACCACCTCGTTAGAACTGAAGTTACTAAAAGGCCACACCATTTCCATTTAGTTTAGTCCGTTAGACCCCACATTGTGCATTTAATGTAATAGTAAATACTACCGCTTCATTTATACCATCACAACTTCTAGCTCTGTATAATTGTTTCCCTTTCCCTATGAATTAATAAAAGTGTCTATTAATCATGAATGTATTTAATTTAATCTGCTTGCCTCTGGCTGTATTAATCAGAGTTCTTCAAAGAAATTGAATTAATAGGAGATATATATATGAACTGGCTCATGGGTTAGGGGGCTGGCAAGTCTGAATTCTTCAGGGCAGCAGGGAGGCTGGATTCAGGTAAGAGGTGATGTTGCAGTCTTGGATCCAAATGCTAGGCCCTCAGGCAAAATTTCTCTGTTGCATTCTGGAAGCAAAATTCCTTCTTCTTCAGGAAACCTCAGCCTTTGCTCTTACAGCCTTCATCTGGTTGGATCAGGCCCACCCACATTACGGAGGGATATCTGCTTTACTTAAAATCAATTGATTGTAACTGTTAACCAAAAAAAAAAAAAAAAAAACCTTCAGAGAAACATCTAGACTAGTATTTGACCAAATAACCAGGTACTATAGCCTAGTCAAGTTGACACATAAAATTAACCATCACACATCCAGTTCAAATATTAGTGAATTTGAGTGAATTCTTAAGGCAATGCCAAGGCAGACACTACACATAACATCCCTTGACAAAGCTCTTTTATTTTCTATCACATAAGGAAATCCATGATCACTCAATTCAGTCTGGACAGAAAGCTGTATTATTTGTGTTGTTAAAGTACGTAAAACAGTTCTTACTTACTGAATATCTTTTGGTTTACTTGTCACTGTTTGCAGAATTCCCCTCCCCGCCACCATTCCAGAAAAGCACTTGAGCCTTGATTCATGGTGCCCAGTGGCTGAGGATGAATCCAGAGTGTCCTAATCCAAGGCAGACCAGCGTTGGGATGATGGGATGAGGCACCTCCAGCGGGAGAAAGCATTTGCCCCGTGAGTGCTGCCTGTGGGAGAGCCTTATGTAAAGCAGACATGAAGAAGACATGTCATATGGCCTGGGCCTGCTAGGGAGCAAGTTATTACTGTTCCCGTGCTGTCAACCACAGGACCTCACCCTGCCTTTTGATGGTCTGGGATACATCTATTTACACTGATAACTCAGGTGCTTATTTGCATTCTCTCCAGTTAACCGCGATGGGCCCTATTTGGGCATCCAGCCCACGGTTACACTACAAGATACCTCCTTAAGCAGCCATAGGTGTTCATTTTGTATGAACACCTATGCCAGCAGCCATAGGTGTTCATTTTGTATGAACACCTATGCCAGGAGGGAATAGTGGGGGGACAATCAGCAGGTTCTGTCAATGCACAGTACTGCTCTGCCTACAACCTCGTGAGAGCTTTTGCTAAGGGGTCCTTTAAGTTTCAGTGCCTACGGCTGACGATGCCAAGTCAAAGCCTTCGATGATGCTTGCTCACCCAAAATCCTACATATCCTAACCTCCCTTGCAGTTAGGTCAAGGCCATATGACTGGATTCTGGCCAAAGGGATGTGGACAAAAGTGATGTCAGCCACTTACAGAGCTGGCCCTTAAAAACATCTCAGTAACTCTCCAGTTCTGTCTTGTCCGACTCCAGCAATCTTGATGTCCCAAGTTTCACATGGCCTACCAACTGAGATGTGGGGGTTATATTTCTTACGGGAGCATAGACTTTCCCATTCTGACTAAAATGGAGCAGAAAAAGGGAGTATTCCTCTGATCCATGGTCCTCCTCAGCCCACGAGCCATCTCACAGATGGGGGCTGTTTCTCCCCATGATGGCTGATGATCAGTGACGCCTCTTCCAACCTCTGATGAAACAGCCTCGGATCCTCGTTGTGCTGATGGCGATGGGTCAGAAGGAGCGTGTTGTGTGTAAAACTGTCCGGGATCCTCTATGTGTCCAAATCCCTAAGGAAAGGCTAAAACTGGCGAAGTAATTGAACCAAGGTGGGTTTCCCTGAAAAGACTTTTGCAGTTTTGAGCTCGTTTAGAAGAAAAGAGAGGATGTCAGGCCCTCGACAGGGCTAAACCCCTTCCGTTTTAGTTGAAGATGTCCTTGCTGTGGTCCAAAAACAGAGTCTTATCTGCTGAGAGTTCATGCAAATTAAGGTTCCTTCATTACAGAAAGTCTACCAGGCCTGCCACACTGTGTTACCCATGAATGTGGGTGGGACTGCTTGGTATTTTCATACTGTAGGAAACAGTGGCCTTGTTGATCTCAGAGAGTCCAGATTAAGCTGATTTCGCTATTTTTAATCTCTCCGGAAATAAGCAAAGAAGAGAGGCCTAATTGCAAACAGACTGAACTTTACATAGGAAATATGTAGGTCCCCAGAGGCACCTAGAAAGTGTCTGAAACCCTAACAGCCTCCCCGCCTCCCGCCTCCCAGACTCCCCTCTCCAGATCACGTATGCTTGCACCCAGGGAGGCCTGAGGCAGGAGGAGGGATTGGAATCAGGAGTTCAGCCACGGCTTTGGACTGGCCAAACCAGCCCGGCCAGCCCCTTGGGCCTGGGGGCAGGGGCTTAGCATGAGAAACAGGAAGACAGTTTAGCCACAGCTTGAACCATGGCTTGGGAAAGCTCTTTGTTCTCTCTCCCCCATTATTTTGGGTTTTCTAGTCCATCTCTATTCTGTGCTTGTCAAATTCCAGGCATGGGGAGGGTTTCAAACACCATCATCAAGTTTGCCAGATACACACACACACACACACACACACACACCCATTGTAATTTCATTTGCCACACAGCTCTGGGATTTGCGGCCAAGTGTGGCCTAGTTTACATGTCCCCCAGCCTTACCCACAAACTCCAGTGTCAAAGTCCCAGCCAGAACCCTGGGCCTTGCTGGCAGCTGAGCTGCTGGGTCACTGTAGGAGGCAGGACAAGGCCCTGTAGCCTGCTGTGCCTCAGTTTCCCTGCCTGTCAGTTTAGACAACCATGACCACAGCTAATTCTAAATGGTCTGCCTGGTTGATGGGACCAGGCACCAGAGGGGGGCTCAGATTTATGGCACAGAAGTCCCAGAATGAGTCAAAGAAGAAAAACCAAAATGGAGCAGGAGCCCGGAGCCCAGAAAGGCAGCCAGAGGAGATTAGACATGCTGCTGAGAAAACCATCCCGACGACTTTACTGAGGGCTCTTGCTCATAAACAGCCACTGTGTTATTTTAACTTCCACGGGACAGGCCAGTCCTTGCCTATGATGGGAAGTTTGGGCCTGGAGCCATCCGTGGGCACTGCTGCTGCCGAGGTCACCCCAGGAGCTGGGGCTCTTCCAAAGGAAACCAGCATGGGGCTCTGGGGCTTGGCGGAATGGCTGGACAGATGGACAGTCTGAGTGAGAAAGTCATGGTTATGAGGCCGGGAGGAGTGGTAAGCATCCCCCCTGCTGCAGCTCTGCTGTTGGGGTAAGTCTTTGTTTATGGGACACTTCTGCTAAGTCCTTCTTCCCTCACTTTTGCTTCTTGGTCTCATAAATCCATTTAGAGGGCAGCCGGCCAGAAGCCCAGACAAGGGAAGGGCCCAGGAACCGGGACCATAGTTCCCATCCCTAGGAACTCCCAGGCTCCAGCGATCTCTAGCAACAGCTCTGTCTCTCACACCCTGACCCTTCATATCCTCTGTCTCATTACACAGCCCACCTTGCCCTCCTGTCATTTGCTCCTTTTAATCCTCCCTTTTTACGTTGGGAGCGGGGGGCGGGGCAGCTCTGGTGGGTCCATTCTGCCCTCATCGTCCACTGGAGTGCTTCTAGATTCAAAGTTGCCAGAATCATTTTCTAAGGTCAGCCCTCATCCATATGTAGACAGGGAGGGGCTCACAAATATCTCATTTCAGCACTAAAGACCCTTTCTTCCCTCTCACTCTCTGCTCTCAATTGGCCCTCCATTTCCCGGTCATCTCAGCCGGAAATGCGCCCAGCCAAAGCGAGCCAAGCCAAGCAGGTGTCTGTGGGCTCACAGACCCCCCAAGGACAAGGGTCTCTTCGGTGGCTACCAGATTGCACCCTGATGCCAGCCAGCTCCTGGCATCTGCCACTGGCCCTCCCAAGATGGTAGCCTGTGGAGACACAGCCCAAATCCGTGATCCAGCCTCTTCCCAGTCTAGCTCTGTTGGCAAAATGAAACTCTCTGACAAGGAAAAGCTAGGCTGGACTGCCCATGAGGCCCCCATGAGAACTGGGCAAACCACCCATCCTGGGTTGCTAGGTGCCTGAGGGCTTACTGGTGAGTCAAAGTGAACATGAAGGCAGAAGGAAGAGGGCTGGGGCGAATGTCAGATTTTTGGACAAACCATTGCTAGTAACGTGTCTTTATCTGGGAAAAAAAGCACGCAGGAACTTAACAGTGGGAAAGAAGTTTTTAAAGCTCTCCACGAGGTAGCCCCATCCTACACCTGTTTCCGTCTGCCCTGCCATCCCTTCTCCCATGTGAATTCCACCTTGGCTAGGCCTACAAACCCACCCGCCATCCTGATCCATCCCTGCTCCTTCCACTGAAAGGAGTGACTTGGCTCCTGCCACTCCCTTTGCTCACAGTGTCTGTTTAGACTTTGCCCATCTTCTGAGGTCCAGTTCCAGTGCTGCTCTCCCCCCAACCCCCACTCCTGGCCAAACTTCTGGGAAGCCTGGAGCCCAAATCCTCTCTCTTTCTCCACTCATGGCACTTTTTGTATATTCCACACAGCTCACTTCTTTACCGAAGACCAGCCCATATGTTGTCTCTTTCAGATGTGTTGGCCTTTGTCTCCCTGAGTCTATGTGTCCCCAAACTTGTGTCAGAAGTCTTACCCCAAGGATGCCCCCCACCCCAGTGCTGTGAACACTGTCAGGCCTTCAGCAATACTTTGATTGGTTATACAAAAAAGAATTTAAGTGATCGGCAAGATGCTGAACCTAGAACTGTAGAAATGTTCCGTGAAACTAAGTATGGACCAAGGTGGTCCCTTTTTGGGGGCAGTGGTATAATGGGTTTTCCTTTCTGGGCAGTCCCCCCCAATAGTCCTAGAACCCCACAGAGGACTGTGGAAGGTGGTGGCTGAGTGAACAGAGTCCTGCAATCAAGCGAGACCATAACTGTAAAGCCAGGGAGCTAAACAATGTTAGTTTGACAACTCCAGGTGATGAGAATGGTATTTATAGACTCGGTGACACATTTGAAGCAGTGAGTCCTGGAGGCTAATATTTTAAGCTGGACATCCTGAGGTCCTGACATTCTGTTTTTATTCTCCTCCCCACCCTCCCCATCCGTATCCCCTGGAACTTTCCATGCAATTTGGACAAGAGCATGAAACCTCCATTGTTTCTCAACCCTTACTAATTCTGAGGAAGGATTTAAAACTGCTTGGTAGAAGGATGACTGGTGATGAGTGGAAAGCACTCTCAAGCCCTGAGATGACATTTGCCATTACACCAAATCTTCCAGCAGAGAATTTCAAAGTCCTGGGCATAGAGGAGAGCCTATCTGCCCTCAGAGGAGTCCAAGAGCAGGGGCTGGGAGTAGGAATAGTAAGCCCTTGTTTGCAGATAGGCCCACCTGGGCCCAGAGGGCCTGGGGAGTCTATTTAAGACCTTTCCTTCTCTTGAGCTCATTTTTATATTGGATGAAAGTTCCTAAGGCAAATCCATAAACAGAGGGTGGGAACTGAAAACTTTGCTGCTTCAGTGACCCAGGATATAAATGCAGAAATGCAGTGTTTTCCCTCAGAGCAATCTAGAAAGTACTAGCCAAAGAACAAATTACAAACAGCTACACAAGCATCAGGGAAGTCCCATAGATCTTAGGGGATGGAAAATAACCATGAGATCATCTCGTTCGGCTCCTCGGGGGCCTGAACAGCCAGGAGGCAGCCTCACAGTCCCCCTTCTGAGGGTGTTTCACCTTTCGCTTGCTTTAGGCAGGGAGCAGCATTCTGGATTCATCTTCCATGCACTCTCCCCACCACACACACGCACACACATACACAAACAGGCAGTGCCTACAAGACAGAATTTTTCATGCATGGGGATGAAGTCCAGAACATTCTCTACTGTGTGTTTTCCCAGTTTTTAAGCAACTCTGGATGCTCATCGACAGTCCTCCCGGCCACACAGACCAGTTCTTTGGATAAGCCCAATCTGGTCCAAACTGAAATATCAAGTCCTGTAGTAATTTCAGGGTCTAAGCCAAGTTTTTAAAAGCTATCAAATGGTCAAAAAATGTTGCACCTGTGTTCATGCTAAGAAAAGCAGATAAGCTGAACCAGGAAAACAAACAAAAATAATGATCTAAAAATAACTGAAAATTTGTATTGTTCAAGTGAGACACACAGTTTTAGTTTTCCAAATTATGAAAATAATAAATGCTCAATGCAAAAAGGTTGGAAAATGCAGAAAAAGCACAACAGGAGAACTGTTGTTAGTAATTTTTTGTACTGCCAGTATTTCACTAAGAACAGTCACCTATATACTAATGTATAGTACATATTATTATATATTATATGTATAATATATTATAATATATAATTATATGAAGAGGTATATAGAATTTTACATATAAAATAATCATTTCTATACTTTATATATTTATTTATGAAATATGATTTGCATATTTCATGTAAAATGTCACATAAAATGTAAGAAATCATCAATTATGTCTTTTCATTTTTACTCTAAGGTAACATATATTAATTATAGAAAATAGGAAAACAGCCCTGGCTGGTGCAGCTCAGTGAATTGAGTGTCGACCTGCAAATCAAAGGGTCGACAGTTCGATTCCCAGTCAGGGTACATGCCTGGGTTTCAGGCCAGGTCCTCAGTTGGGGATGTGCAAGAGACAACCACACATTGATATTTCTCTCTCCCTCTCTCTCTTTCACTCTCCCTTTCCCTCTCTCTAGAAATAAGTAAAATCCTTTAAAAAATAAAAAAGAAAAGAAAACATGCTCGAACCAAAAGAAAGAGGTGAAAATCATGTTTATTTCCACTATTCAGGAGAGACCGCTTTCATCTGCTATATGCCTTTCCCATTTATTTAAAACATACACACATAAGAATAATACAATATATCAAAATTTACAGAAATAACATCATGACATATGTTTTATTTCAAAACTACTCTGGGGTAATAAAATGAACTTCTTAAACTGTTGTGTTTTGCTTTCCCTTGTGGGTCACCGCATGCTATGTCTTCTCCTTATGGAGGCAAACCACCTAGGACAACGGGCCACTGCTTAGCCACAAGGGTCTACACTGGCTCTCTGGAGTTGCTGGGGGCTTGTGGAAAAAGAATTCCTAAATTTAAAAATCTTTCTTTTAGGTAACAAGAGCGAAGTCGGGAAGTCTGGTAAGAGGACTTCACTGTAAGTCACAGGGCAGAAAAGGCAGTGGGGAGGCTGGGGGCAGTTCCTCCAGGTGGGAAGGGAGCACCTAGAGCTCTCCCAGGCCCGGAGGAGAAGCAGAGGAGAGAAAGAGGAAGAGAGGCAGCGGTTGGACAAGCTGGGCCTTTCCTGCCCCCTTCCTTGAGATTATATCTTGAGGATCAGGGTATTATTAACATCTAGAGGGAGTTTGGGGGAAATCTAAAAATATCTGGTTGATGTTCTGAGATAGAGTTTGAGATTTCAAGTCTCTTGGTTTATCTGGCACAGATTCAACAAAGGGCCATGGGGTGGGTTAGAAATGACAGAGGGAAGTAGTGCAGTCTAGGTAAGGGGGCTGAGATAGCACTCCTGTCCCACAACTTGCTTGGGTGACTAGGGGATTCCTGATTCCCTCATGGGCCAGCACAGAAATGCAAAGAAAAGGCCCAGGGTTGGCACCAAGAGGACACAGTTACTGTCAACCTTCCAGTCTAAGCCAAAGGAGGAGGTAAATGGTAAATCCACTAACTTTCTAATGCAGTTCAACTCCAGAGCCCGTTGGGTTCCCACCCACGCAAGGAAGGCAAAAATGAGGGCTCGCCCTCAATGAACTCAAAACCTGGAGACTTTAATTCATTCTATACCATGTGGTACACACATGACAAAAAAAATCAGGTTAAGGTAGGTGCTGGTGATTTCTTCAGATTTGGGAGAAATTTCACGGACACTCTGCTACCGCATTGGGCTATCAGGCCTCTGAGAGGCCAACCCAGGTGTCGCTCCTTCATCTTGTTTCCTAGGGCCTTTCTGTTCTCCCCTGCCCTCCCTTGAGGCACATCCTCATCTCAACCCTCCATCCCAACTTGTTTCTGCAACCTCTTCCACATATTTTAGAGCATTCACGGTAGTAGAAAAAGTGTGGACGGGGTCGGGCCTTGAGGCTATGGTTAGAAAGTGAGGGAAATGGGACCAGGATAGTAACTGGGAGAAATTGATAATAATAATAATAGTAGTAGTATCACTTGTAATTAGTCTATGTGCCAGGCTCTGGTTTAAGCACTTTACATATACGGTATGAACTCATACATTCATGTTAGTTAACTCACACGTTAACCTGTAACTCAACTACATGAGCTTGTGCAACATAGGTAACAACCTGTGAAGTAAGTACAACCATGATTCCACCTTTTAGAGTTGAGGAAACATAGGCACAGGGAGGTTAAAGTGACTTGCCCAGGGTCATACAGCTAGTAAGTGGAAGCTAGAACCCCATTCCTTGAAGATTGGCTGTAGACCCTTATAGTAGGTGACAGCCGGGGACAAGGGGAGTGACCACATTTGGTTTGGGAATACAGGCTGGCCCAGAGAGGTCCCAGAGGACCTAAAGCCATTCCTAATAGCTTTCCAAAGATTTCCCAGTAGGCTGGATGGTTTAGAGTGTCTGTGGCTTCTACTTTGCTGCTCTGGAAACAGACCTGTGGAGATTATAGCTATGTGTCACACCACAGTGGCAGAGGTCATGGAAGGAGAGTGGAATATGCACCTGCATTGCACACTATCAGGGTAGAGCCACATCCAGGTAGGTGAACATGTCCACACCTGCACAGGTGCTTCTGGGTGAGGCAGGTGGGGCGAGCCCCCTGCTGAGGAATGTGGCAGGGGAAGGCACTCTTTGTCTCGCTCCAGTGGCTTTCAAGCAAAGAGCCCAGAGTGCTTTGCGGGCATCCATTCATGGGCTTAGTGCCTGAGCTGCACTGACTGGCTGACAAGCCTCTCCACCCAGCATCCAGGGACTATGTCTCCACTTGCAGACAGGCCAGCGGGAGGTCAGAGCTAACCAGGGGAGCTCTGCTCTTCTCGCAGGGCCACACTGGCCTGGTGGGCTTGCTGAAGTGAGTGATCTGCAGAGCGCCCAGACCCGAAGGTGAGCCAGAGATTGATCCCATACTTTCAATACTCTCTCGCACTCAGCTGTGGCGGTGACACAGTGCGGGGCTAGGCAATCTCCTGTGTCACAGATAAGGAAACTGAAGCTCAAAGTGGGAGCTGGCAAATGAAATTTTAGGAACCTCAAACTGAATCTCCTAGCCCTTGTTCCAGAAATATCTTCAAATATACCATACTGTCTTGAGCTCCCACAGTATGTAAAATACCAAGTGGAACAGGGATCGTTGGGCCTAAGTCAGGCTGACCCTAGGGAAGCAGTTCAGGGAACACACTGTCCACCTAGTGACTGATGTATTCGGGTCACCTAGACACTGGCGGTGAAGCTATGAGTGCCTTAGGGGACAGAGGGGTAAGAGGCTGGGCCTGTTCATTTCTGCCAGCAGTGACGTGGAGGCCCAGGTCTGGAGAAGGGCAGTCAGTCTGGAGCTCCAGCTCCCGCTGCACAAAATGGCCTTGCTGAGCATGGTGGGGTGCACGGATTCCCTCCGACTACCAACGAGTGAGGAGCTCTTTACAAAATCTGAATCCTAGCCCAGCCCTCTTCCAGCCCACCTCCTCCCTCCTCCCTGCCCCCACCCCCACCTCCTCAAATTGTTTTGGCCTAAAACCATGCAGAGTAACTCATCTAATCCTAAAATATATTGTTATAAAAGTAAATATGTTAACCCAAAGAGTCTTATACTGCATTTCAAAATCAAATGTAAGTAATCATAAAACATCATGGTGAAAGGGAGAAGGAAATGAACATCTACTGATAGCCTCCCAAGTTCTAGCACCTATTATCTTACTTACACCAATCTTCACTGCAAATGTGTGACTGAGGCATCATCATCCCCATATTGTAAGTAAAAAGAAACCAAGACTTTGAAAGGTAAAGTTAACTTTACCAAAGTTACGTAAATGACAAGGTTGGATTTTTAACCCAGGGGTGTCTGACCCCAAAGTCTGTGCTATTTCTGTTTCTCCATCACATCCCAGTTTAGCCATTTATGTAGAAAGAGTAATGATGGGCAAACTACTTAACTACCCATTGCCTCCACTCCCCATCTGTAAAATGGGAATGATGCCGATAGCTATTAGTGCTGTTCTGGTGGTCATACGAGCTCACGTATAAGAAAAACCTTTAGAGTTTTAAGGTGCCGTGACTATG
Organism: Mormoops blainvillei; assembly: GCA_004026545.1. NCBI lineage: Eukaryota > Metazoa > Chordata > Mammalia > Chiroptera > Mormoopidae > Mormoops > Mormoops blainvillei. Next base: position 12,609 of record PVJD01008374.1, read on the forward strand.
TGGTATCAATCCTCAACTTGAATTTAATAGTCATTGTTGTTTTTCTACTATTTGACCTTGTTATGCAGCTGTATATTTCAGTTTAGCCTATGTACTTTATTTTCCAGCTTCCTGATCTGATGGGCTAGTCTTTGGTTGCTAAATCTAAATGGTATCACACACGTTGCTCTCTTCCCAGCAACTATTATCTCCTCTTCCATAGCTGTGTCTCAGACACAACTCTTACTGCTAGGCTGTAGGTGTTTAACAATGGTTTTCCTTAGACCCTAAGGGAGAAGACCATCTATGCTGTTTTTCAGTAGTATGATGATAAATGATTAAAAATCAGCTTTCCAAGTGTAGAACTGACATGACTGTTGGAGGATAATTTCATTTACAATAATATGTGAGACAAAAATGAAACAACAAAGATGTATTTCAGAACTTCATTCATTCGTCAATGACAGGAATGACTTCTTTGCTGAATTGAATAATTATTTTTCAATACTGGAAGAATATTACTTCAATTCACAACGTCATTGCTACAGATATAACACACTTTATGTTTAATCTACTTATTAATTTTTTCTCTATCACTTTCTTAAGTCTAGGCAATCAAAACAAGCCCTGATTTGTAGAATTTATTGTGGTATACATATTCTCACCATGGTTGATTTTTTTTTAATATTTTTTTTATTTATTTTTAGAGAGAGGGGAAAGGAGGGAGAAAGAGAGGGAGAGAAACATCAATGTGTGGTTGCCTCTCACATGCCCCCTACTGGGGACCTGGCCCGCAACCCAGGCATGTGCCCTGCCTGGGGATTGAACCGGCAACCCTTTGCTTCGCAGTCCGGCGCTCAATCCCTTGAGCCACACCAGTCACCACGGCTGATTTTAAGCTGCCCGATGTGGTGTTACAGAATATGGAACTGGGAAGAGATGCACAGTATGTAGTATTCCCACCATATTGATATCATACGCATATAACTCAAGAGCACACATAATGGTAAATGGTAATAAAATAATTAGGATGTGATCTATTTATAGTATTTATTACCTTTGCTCCTTAGTATAAGTTAATTACAAGTTTATATCATTTAATTTGTCATAATGGCTGTGCTTACCAACCGGCTTGCAAAATTCCTGAAAATTTAATAACCAGCCAATACAAGCCAGCTCCAGCACACCACTGTCCCTTCCCCTCTTCCTATTAGCCCCTGAGGACCTCGCGCCATCTGATGGCCACACCCCTTGTTAAGTAGCTCCAGCCAGTCCTAGGCCACATAAATCAAGGAGCGTTATTCCGCGCTCAGCGTCTCCAAATAAGCAACGTCGACGGCTTCAGTCCAGTGGAGTGACTTAATGATCTGTTTCCTTCAATAAACTGTGATTTCTGAACTTAATTCAGGTACCTGAGCGTTACTGTAAGCTGAGAGTGAGGACCGAAGGCGTTCATGATGTAATATACTAGGTTTAAACTTGGCAAGCGGATGACATTGTGAGAAATGGATTTTCTTAGGCCGATTTTAGGAGCTTGGGCTGTTTTTTTAAGAGTTAAGCCAAGGCAAAAAATAACCCTTGCAACACATCACTTCACAGCTGGTCAGCCTGGGAGAAGCTATTCTGGGATATCCAAGCTAAGGTGCCTCTTTAGACTTCAGGCAAATTGGAATCAGGATGTGGGGTTTCTATTCCTGTCTGTGTCAAGGGCTTGCTGTGTAATCTCTACCAGTTAGTTGCCTGGCTGGTGCCTCAGTTTACCTACTGGCAAAATCAGGTCAGCTGCCTTTGCCGAGGACATTAGACTCGAGTAATGGGGACTAAAAGAGATAGTTTCTAGAGTTTACTAGATGGTTTGGCGTGTCCACTCGAGGTGTTCCTAGTAGGTCGATACTCTCAGAGAGGCATGTTTGAGATGTAATTTTATAGGAAATGATAAATGAACAAGGTTTAACAGAGAGGAACAGGAAGAAAAACAGAAGAAGATAAAGGAGGAGGGGGCCTCCAAGCAATGTCCAGTGAAAAATGTTGGCTCAGGAGCTAGAGTATGAACTGAGTCCAGGGTTCACTTCTCTAGGACAGAGTGCATGCAAACATGGGTGAGTTATACGACAGGCAGGAGAGATGGGGTTACTGGTGCCTTCTGGTCTGGGTTTGATAGGACAGTTTCCTAAGTAGGAAAAGAATATGACCAAAGATATGATTCTGAGACCTGTGTGGGAGATGTTGGGGAGCAGGTAAACTTGGAGGAAATATCAACCTCAGTGACACCCCTAGAATATCGTGTTCTGGGCCACTGTATAAATAACCTCTCGTCTCTTCATCAGATGACATCATGGTTCTCAGAGAACAAGCCTTTCTCCTCTGTTCAAAGCTTGAGCAAGCCCTTTGGATGAAGAAGCAGTAGAAGTGATCACGGCATGCTTCACAGTTCCCTCCCCTACCTTGGACCTCTAGCATCTCACTTTTCTTGCCAGCAACCTAGGAGGAGATGTCATCCTAATGGTAACATCAGAGCCACTGAGACCTACAGATGTTAAATGATTTGCTCCAGATCTCAACTGAGGCTCAAACCCATCACTTGACCACAAACCTTGTACCTCATCTATATCAATCTGTCTCTGTCAAACCTAATGAGCTAGTCAATTTTTCCCATCCATAAACCAGACACCTTTTGAAATAAAAAGCTGATTGATCTCTAAAAAAACCAAAAGGCCAGTTCCAGTTGTCAAACGCTACAGACTAGAGAGTCTCTTCCCCAAGTTCTATGAGAAGCCCAAAGATCCTGAATTTCAAAGCCAGCCAAATTTGGATTTCCTCTATAAAGAAACCATCCCTCCCTGTTTGGAACATACCCTTCCTCATTAAGCTAGTTCCATGTTTGGTAATAACTTTTGCTTACAACAAAAAATTGTCACAGATTATGGAAACACACAGGCCTTAGGGGGAAGAAAAGGTCCCAAGGCCCCTGGAAGTCATTATTCCTTCCTTTAGCAATTGCTGAGTTAAGCACCAAAAATATGGTTCCCATCTTGCTCTCTCCCCCCGCCCCACTTCCACCCCCAACATACACACACGATCTGCTGGACATATGTTCAGAAGAAAGCAGGGACGAGGGGGTGGGAGAAGAAGATTCACATGTCATGAGTCAAGAGCGTGTGTGTTTGAAAAGAAAAAGTGGAAGAGGGCGTGGAGTTTGTAGCCCTGGAAATGGAATATCCAAAGGATTTATTGCCTTTGAGTATCTCACAAAGCATTTTTTTTTAAATTAAAATCTGTAGCTTATGGCTTTTTTTTTTTTTTTTTTGGTATGGGGCGGTAAACAAGAGCTCTGAAAGGGGAAGGAAGCCAGGAGAAAGCCAGCTCCATTAGTCACGCAGCTGCATATCCTGTCACAAAGGACCCCAGTTGAGTAATCGCCCAAAATATGCCTGTTATTTTTTTTCTGTCAGAAAAAAATGGGGCCTGCCAAAATGTACTGTAAAAAAAAAAAAAAGATCTGGTCTCTCGGCCCCAGAGGGGGAAAGGAAAACAAAGAAGAAACAGGCGTAACTTCTCAGCACTCTTCTAACCCTCTTCCCAACTCATCTTGAAAAACCTTTCAGTCTCTTCCCAGTGATGGAGCCTGGGTTAAAAAACACTGGCTCCATGAGGTGTTCCACTTCTCAGGGCCCTTGCAGTTACCTGGAACCTAGAAATAGCTTAGGAAGAGGAGGGACCGTGGGAGAGGGTGTGAGGAGGGCAGCCCCTAGGGGAGGGGAAAAATGAACAGAGAAGGACCGGAACAGTGAAAAGCCCTTTGACGGACTATAGATGGGTGAGCTAATCGTCCCATAGGGAACCTGTGGCAGCCCACACCAGCTCTGTGAGCGCTGCTTGAGCCCAGCCAGCAGCCAAACATGCTTTGTCAGCTTTTCTGATGGCCACAGCAAAGCCGCCATCAGACTTCCACCGTGCCCTAGGTGGTTTGAGCCACAGATTGAACAATAAGAAGTTGTGTGGAAGGACATCTGACTCTGGGGAAGTCACAAGAGCAGGGGCTGAGGAAGGACCAGGGCTGCCTACAACCTCAGGTGTTTTCCTGGACCGGCCACCCAAAACCCTTGGACGACAGGCTCCTGGGCGGAAACCGAGGCACAGCAAACGAAGATGTTCTAAAGCCTGCCTCAGTCACTGCCTCTGTCTTGCGTTCTCAGTCATATGGCTCTCAGGACCAGGACACAAAGTGATGGTCAGTCTGAGCTCAGAGCACTATGGGAAAGTCATGGTTTCCCTCCTACTCACATGCTGACCCAGTCAAAGTTGTCCATGAGGAAGGGAGCTCTCAGGGCCCAGCTAACCAACCAAAAAAAAAAAAAAAAGCAGTAAGTTGTCTGCTTAAGAAGGAGAACAGAGAAGAGCAAAGCACATAGATGCATGGTCCCTTTTGCTCTGGGCTCTCTGAAGCCGGTCCTACAGGAGAGAGCCCCACCTTGCCTCAGCTCCACAGGCCCAGGCTGGGAGAAGACCCTTTCCAGAAACACCTCCAGCAACCTGGATCCTAACATGGCTGCCTGGCAATTCTGGGCTAAGGTAACTCCGGTCCCAAAGACCAAGTCAACCCCCTTGCTGATTGCTGCAGGAAGCCTCAATATTACCAAAACCATGGCCCTTCCCGGCTTTTCCAGGCTTTTGAGCCCTGCCCATCCTGCGTGAGGCATAGCCTCAAAGCCAGCTGTGAGCTTCAAGACCCAGCCCTGGCTGCTACTTCCCCTGGGAGAGCCAACTGACAACCTAAAGCCACCCAAAGGGGACTTTAAAAGAGACAGTATAGCTTCCTGCGAAGAACTGGTATGTAAGTTGGAAGGGCAGATTCCCCTGGTTTCTTGTTGATTTGCTGTGGAATCTCAGATTCAAGTGAACTCTCTTGACTATTTTTTCCTCCATTCAAGATTTATCAACTATTAATCGGAGTCTCTACATGCCTGCAACATGCAAGGTACTGGCCGTGCATTGGTGATCACCACCGCGACAGTCCCTCTCTTCTTGTGAAACCTGGGCCGCCTTTCCCATATATTCTGCAGCATGTGATTTTTTGAGTTTCCTGAAACCAGCAACTTGGATGGGTGAGCCTGGGGGTTGAGGGATGGGCTAGGAACAAATACAACAAAAAATAAACACCCACCACAGTTTTTAAAAAAAGAACCAAAATGACCAAATCCTAACACTAACATTTCCAAATGCTTATAGATAGAGTATAGTCCCTTAGCAACTTGATCATATGGAAATTTCTACCGGGGCGCCTGAAATTTGCTGTGTTAGACATTCCGGCTTATGGGCAAACGGAAAGGACCAGGACCACCTTATGACTCATGAACTCTGTGAACGTGAATGCCCATCGTCTAGCTCATGTTAAACTCCAGTTACTGGACTGACCTGTGGGAACTCTCCTTTCTCGTCTCAGCTTCAGTTATAGGAAGTACCTTAGAGCTGTTGTCTTCCTCGGACCTCAGTTCCTTCTTGAGCCCAAGTCCTATATACAAACCATGAGTTGAAATCAGAAATGTCAACACGGGTTCATCAGCTAATGGGTCCTATTGACTGATGGGCCTGGCCCATGAACACAGGAGTGATGTTATTGTCCTTGAACGGCAGGTGAGTGAGTGAGGTCTCTGGAGGTGCTCACCCCCACGTGGATTTCCCTTTGTGGTAGCAGTGACATCTGAGTCACTGAGCGTGGGGCCACTGTTTAGCTGTACCCTCTTCCCTTCCTGTGCCCCGGAAATGGGGCTAGGGACAGGTCCTCTCAGCAGAGAAGGCTCCACTTCCTCCAAGCTCGTGACAGCATTTCTCAGTCCCATGAGGCCTTGCAAGCCTGTGGCTGACAGGCACCCAGGTGAGGAGGTCTTCTCAGCCCTCATTCTTCTCTCATTAGCCCTTTGATGTTTCTAACCTGACAAGGTCAGCATCTTCCACACTGTAGGAACATGCCTGCCAGGTACACGTTCCAAACAGCTGATTCAGATGCTGTACGATCTCTGGTTGGAGGACAGAGGGGGTTGCTGAAATGACTCACTGGTTCTGCACCTGTCTTTTGGGGAACTCTTCCCTGTCAGCAAAAGACCTTCTACAGAAGGGCACAGATAGAGAGCCAAGAGGAAAAAGCTTTATGTGCCCAACAAACCACACCCCTAATGAGGGGAGAGATCAGCGGACTGTTTCACCTCCCAGGGCCCCAGGCCCCTGTGCACCAGACTGTGCATAGGAATCAAAGCCCAGCAATGTCAGTTTACGTGCTGGTGAGGATGGAGCCTAAGAGGAAGCCTCGCAAGGCCCTCAAAGTCCACTCACCAGCCTGTTCCTCAGTGGCCTGAGTTCTCATGTTGGGGGATGATGTAACAAGAGCCTTCGAGTGTGTGAAGAGTCTGTGCCTGACAAAGCACTTACCGACCAAGGAAAAATTAACTTCAGGTGCAGCAGGAAAGGCCTGGTACCAAGAATGTCTGGGGTTTTGAGACACTGGAAAAGATTGCCTAATAATGTAATGGGCTCCCTTCCCTGGAAATATCTGAAAATAGGATAAGTACTCTCCGATCTTGGATGGGTCAGCATTGCCTTGAGGTGAGGGGATGGGTACGTTGACCCATGGAGAGAGCTTGCCAGGAACTTTGAGTCTATGAGATGGTGCATTTCATAAGAAGAAAGAGAAGCTTTTCTTTTGGTAAAATATACACAATAAAGAGTTAAATCTGCCATCTTAACCATTTTTAAGTGTACAGGTCAGTGGCATTGCTTACAGTCACATTATTGTGTGACTATCACCATCCATCGCCGAACTTTTTCACTTTCCCAAACCGAAGCTCTGTACCCATTAAACACTAACTCCCCATTCCCCCTCTCCCCAGCCCCTGGCGACCACCATTCTGCTTTCCATCTCTAAGAATTTGACTATGCTATGTACCTCATGTTAATGAAATTATATAGTACTTGTCTTTTTTGTGTGTCACTAGCTTATTTCACTTTGCTTAATATCTTCGAGTTTCATCCCTGTTGTAGTATGTGTCAGAATTGCATTCCTATTCAAGGCTGACTAATATTCCATTGTATGTATAGACTACATTTTATCTGTCCAACTGTGATTGACTTTTGGGTTGTTTCCACTACTGCGAACATGGGTGTACAATAGATGTTTAAGTTCCCTGGAACTGCACAAAGAAAGATGCTAAAAGACAAAAACTTTGTGCCCCAGGCGAAACGATATCACTGTGCTTGTATCACGATCCTGTATGAAGAACAGATTTTTTTTTAAAAAACAAGCTACAACCAGGCTTAGATAAGCAAGGAAGGGGGAGACAGTGGGTTCCTGGATCAATCAGAGAAGGCTTTGCAGAGCTGGTAAAATTTGAGCTGGATTCTGACAGATGACTAGGAGTTTGCCTGGTTTTAAAAAAAAAATGGAGAAGGGCAGGAAAACAAATTGCTGTTTCAAAAAAAAAAAAGAGTAGACAAAATATTAAATAAACACATCCTTTGACTCCTCAACTATGCTGGTAGGACTTTCCCTGAAGATATACTCAAGCAGGCATATGACCAGAGATCCTCACTGCAGCACTCATAAAACTTATCAACTGGAAGCATCGTCTGTGCCTATCACTAGGACCCTGGTTAAGTTACAATACAGCCATGCTAAGAATTAATATGCAACCATTATAAAGAATGAAGGGGGACTCCATGTACTGATATGGTGAAAATCTCAGTCTCATTTTTAATGAAAAAAAGATGTCAGTACACTCTCAAATTCTTCCCCCGTTAGCAATCATTATCTTTGGGAGGAGCAACTGTGGTTTGAGAGGAGAGAAACTTAAGTTTTGTGTTATACCTTCCTATATTCATTTTCTTCCTTTCTTTCTTTTTCTAAAGCTATGTGCATGTGTTGCATTAAAAGAAATGTTAACAGGACTCTCAGGGTGATAGAACTATGGGCCATTTTTATATTCTTTATGCTTTCCTTATTGAAAATATTTTAAAGAGGAAAGCAGCTATTTTTCTGGAATGGTTTCTAGGAGTCCCACTGGTTCCTAAAGGCAAAAGGATGGAGTAGATGCTTAAAGGGCCAGCCTTCTTAGGGGTTTCTCTAAGAACTTTGCAGGAATTCCTTTCCAGACAGAATGATGTCCTCCTATTCTGAAGAGAAACACTGAGCTTCAGTGATAAGAGGAACAGGCCAAAAGTTTAGGGCAAGGGCAGCATGGAGTCAGGGGAGCTCCTGCACCACCTGCCAAGCTCTCTAGAGGACCTAGGGGACCTCCACCTCTTCTGCAGTTTCCGCACCCCCTCAAGGGTCCCCACATCTCTAGGACAGAGACCCAGACACACAGGGTTAACCCCTCCGCTTTGCTTCACTGAGCATGTGGAAGAGGAGAGGTGGGGGTGGGGGTGCAAGCGCAGAGGGGCCCTGCCCAGCCCGGCTCCAGGCAGCATTAATAAAATGCAGGTGTTTTCACAGTTGCATTTCAGAGCAGGAGAGCCTGAACTGCAGCAAGCATATAGAAATACAGAAACAAGAGCCGAGTGTGGTGGGGAAAAATGTGCCTGCGAATAATGAGAAAGCATTTTGGAAAGAGGGCTGGCTTTGGGGTTAAGAGGAATGCAGCAGTTTCTGGCGCAGGCCTACCGTATAGCTCTGTGTATGTGTGTGTGCACACTCAGGCCCCTGTTCTCCTGCGCACACAAAGGCTGTGCACACACGCACCGCCGCCACAGGTCTGTTCCCAGCAACACCTCCGACAGCACGAATTTGGCCTTCACTCGCTTCGACTCCAGATTTGTTCTGACGTCCCCTCGGCCACCATGGTCTGCCTTTTCTCTCGCCCTCCTCTCCCAGACCCCACACCCATGCCCCTCCTCCATCTGTCATCTTTCTTTTTCTGGGGTCTTTGGTGGACTGTCTGGTCTGCCCCCATTTCTTAAGCCCCCTTGGCTCGGCTTCCAAGCAGGCATTTTGTGAGCCTGACTCCAGATCCCCTTTCCCGAGCCCAACCTTCCCAGCATTGGTGGGCAGGAACAAAATGGTACCTCTGTCCTGGACTTCTAGAAGGCCATGGGGCTGGGTTGATGTTGCTCAGTCTTGCTATCTTAACTCAGGTGGAAAGCTCTGAAGTTGTGTAATGTAATTTCACTTAATCTGGAGACTAATAGTGAGAGAGTGCGATAAAGTGGGCACAGGGGAGCCTCCCATCTCTCGGCCACGCCTCGTGCAGGACAGGGACTGGAGGTAGGCAGCAGCTCCGGAGAGCTGGGCCTGCCCAGGGTCCTTTGTCCCTCCTCTCTCACGTCCCCCAGCGGCATGGAAGGTGGCACACAGAGACATCACTGCTTTGCCCTTGCCTTCCGGGGCTCTCGGCTTGTCCTAAGTTAAAAGAGCTTAAAAGAGTCATTTCTGTGATTTGCTTAGTTGATGCCTTGTCTGAGACCTCCTGAGGCATACAATCATAAGCATAGTGTTCTGACAGGAAAAGGCTCCGGGCAGACCCCTGAAGCCCTGCTTGACCCAAGGTGAGCTGGTGTCCAAGCCGGAGGCACAGGTGGAGGAGAAACTCCAAATGGACGTGGGTTCCCAATTCCCGACATGGGGGGTAGTGTCGGGGGCTCAGGAACAGCTACTGTCACTGGCTGCTAAGCTAACCCTGAATGTCTGTGTGTGGGAACCCTGAGCCCACGGAACCAGGACCTGCGGGGCAAAAGACCAGCCCAGCTGCATGATAAATGCATTCTCCTGAATTCGGCACCCCAAGGTCAGAGGGGGCTGGGGATGGCAAGCGCTTGGCAGTCATCCCCCACCCTGGCCTGTCTGAAATGGAGGGACCAAGCTCCAGCAGGTGTGTCCAACCTTTTGGCGTCTCTGGATCACACTGGAAAAAGAGTTGTCTTGGGCCACACATTAAATACACTGTGACACATAATCACACACACACACACACACACACACACAAAATCTCATGTTTTAAGTAAATTTATGATTTTGCATTGGGCTGCATTCACAACCATCCTAGGCAACATGCAGCCTGTGGACCGCAGGCTGGACACCCCTGGAAGGGGGTCATGTTTGTATTTTCTCAGCTCCCATCGTCTACCCACAACTCCCACAAAAATAAAACAAAGAACACAGACCGAGCAGGACAGGGGTGGACAGGCGGCCCATGGGGCCCTTTGGAGGAGGAATGAACAGCCATCAGCTGTGGGAGCTACATTCAGAAGCTCTAGGCAATCCCGCCACAAAGGCATGTTACGGGGGCTGTTTGTCCTAAGCCTCGAACTGGAGCATTTGTCTGAGCTAGTCCAAGACCTGAACTTGTCACTTGCAGGGATAACAGTGGGAACCATCCTGAAATCCAGGGTGCTGGGTCACCTCTGACCTTGCGCCTCTTGTGTCTCCACACCCAGGGCTGGCCTCCCTTCTGGGAGTGGGTTTGGGGAACCAAGCGTCCTCAGAGCCCCACCCCTGTGTGAAAATCGCATGGAACCCTCAGGCATTACTCCTCCCCCAGCCCTGTGATGAGGAGCGCCTCCAGGAACAGATGTTTCTAATGAGGGTCCAGACCAAGGTTCCCCTCCCTCCCCCCAGGTAAGAGGCAAGCCGGGGCCCTGGCTCTCTTGGAGGGCCTGCAGCCCCTGGCCTCCGAAAGCAAGAGCTGCCCAGGGAATGGGACACACACTCACTTGAATTCTCAGCTCCTTTCAGGAAATTACCAAGTTGGCCCTTGGCTTTCTCCTTCCCAAGGCCCCACTCCATTTCCATAGCAACCTCCTCCCCATCCTTGGGAGCCTCTCCCCAGTTCTGCCCACCCCTCCTTTCCGCCGCCCTTCAACCCGTCTCATCTGTCTGGGTGGGAACCGGGATTAGTTCGTCAGGACCCAGGATGCTTTTCCCAGGGCCGCAGGGCCTTCGTGATCCCTTTGCGCCCCTGCCCCAGGCTTTTCAAGTGCCCAGACTTAATGACTGGCCCTGGGTTTCCTCCTCTTCCCTTTCTCTGCCTCCAATAAAGCCGGAGAATTAACCCAGGTTTTAAGTGCCTCGGTTCCAAGCTGCATATCAAAGGGGGCTTCCCCAAGCTGCTTCTGCATTTCAAAGGGGCTGATTTATCGCTTTCACTTAAATTGGCACATTTTGGGGAAGAGTTTTACCCAGAGGTCAAACCCTGGAAAAACAAATGGATCCCAATTTACCCCTCCTGGAGTACTGTGGGCTGTTAGTATATAAACTGCCGGGTAAGGGAACATTGCGGGAGGGGGGCGCCCGGTGGTGCCGGCGGAAGGGGGCAGGTGAAGAAACTGGCTGCTGGCACTCCTCAGCAGCTCAGGGCATGTTCTGCAGGGGCCTAGCTTGGCCCCCAAATCCCTGATGTTCCCTGTGTTGTAAGGAAGGTGGGGTGCACAGAACCGTTCGTGGCACTGGCCAAGTCCCAGTGTCTATTTCCTGCTCCCTCCACCTCCTCTAGGGGCCCCTAGCCAGTGCTCTAAGCAATCTCTGGGCCCGGGTTAGCAATTCCAAGGCGAGGACTCGCGCTGACCCAGTGACTGTGCCTCTTCCGCATGACCCCGGCCCCTGTGCTTCCCTGATTCATTTCCTTTCCCCAACTCTCACTTCAGACTTCAGCAGGCACTTACTGCTCAGCCGCTGTCCAGCTGGGCCACTGAGTCACCCGCTGCCCTGCTCCCCCCTCACCTCACCCACACCCTTCCTTCCCACGCCCACCCACACGCATCCACTCACTCTCTCCCCACCCCTGCCACCATCCCCACGCCCCCTCCCACCCAAGCTCAACTCAATAAAATGTTCTTATTGTTTCCTGTCCCCCAGAGGAATCATCCCCAAACCCTGGAAACTTTCCTTCCTGTCGGTTCCTGCTGCCCCTGAGTAGGCTTCCCAAGCTCACTGCCGAGTGTAAGGTCCTTCCTCTCATTTCACCCAGACTTCATTTCCCAGGCTTTTGGGGGCATTAAGTCCCCACCAAATGTGCAAGTCCTTCATTGAACTGACCAGAAAAGCCACAGGCAAAGAGCCACGAAGGAACCCTTCAAGGAGGCGGGGTGGGTGGCACAGCATCTTGAGGACGAGGGTGGGAGCAGGGGAAGCTGCACCCGAAAACGACCTCTGGAGAGGACAGGCTGAGCAAGGTCCTCTGAGGCAGGTTTGGCCTCCAGGGTACACCTCCTTTTCCTTTTCCCATTTGTCCATTCGTTCACTCATATGACCGTTTATTGAGTGACTACTGCATGGAGCTCCCAAGGGGGGTCACTCTGTGGCAAGGGAATTAGACAGTAAGACCAGCAATTCATTATAGTGCAATTAGATTCACCCTTTCTCCCATTAGGAAGTTGGCAAGGCATGCTGAGATTACCTACCTCTCTCTGGGAGGTCCGGGAAGACTCCGACAGGGTATCTGATTTGAGCTTGAAAGAGGACTAGGAGCTCCAGCACACTCTAGGCAAAGGAGACAGCAGGTGAAGGGCACGTAGGCATCCGAGCCCCGTTACAGGTGTTGGTGTTTGGCAGGTCAGCGTGGCCAGCACGTGAGAATGTGGAGGGAGGTTGGGAGATGAGTCTAGAAAGGCAGAGGAGTGAGGGTGTGAAGGCCATGCTAAGGCACGTGGAAGGTGTGGCTGAGCTTCAGAGCACAGGAAACACAAAGGGGTACTGAGGGGCCTAAGGAATGATTTGGGAAGACGAGCAAGCGGAATGTGCTAGCCAACAGCCTCCTGGTTACCCTCAGCACTAGTTTCTTCAGACACACAGGCTCACACCTGCCTTTGTTTACCCGGCTTCCACTGGGGAGTGAGACAGGCTGTTCTCTGGGAGGCCTCACTGCAGAAGGGGCTCATCATCCCCTCGGATGAGCTGGGAGCATCAGTAGCACACAGGAGTGAAAACTCCCCTCCCCTCGGAAAGAAGATGAAGGAAACAGGGAAGATTCAGAGCAAATTACACAAGGTTTGGCAAGGTGTGCAGACAAAGGGATAAGAGGAAGTTGGGGCGACGTGAGTGAAAGTGCCACCCACGCCCCACACCAGCCACAGAGCAGCCTTTGGCATCTGATACAAGAAACTTGCTGGAAGGAGTGGGCTAGGGCCTTTAAGTCCCTTCCAGTACCACATTTTGTGATGCCAGGGACGGTCCCCCAAAGCAGGGAAGCCCACCCAGTTAGCATTTTAGCTTCCTATTGCAAAGGCAGTAGTAGGCCCAGCCCCAGGCCCGGCCCTGGCCGAGCAAACCATTTGCAGCAGAACTCCCATTTCTGCAGCTTGTGTCCTCTAGAAAGAACCCAGGCTCTCTGCAGAGCAAATCTTCCTGGTCTTGGGACTTCCAAAGTCACAAAAAGAAACTGGGAGCAAAACAAAGAGCATAACAGGGCCTCCAAGCCCTCATCTTTATGATGTTCTTCAAGACCAGGAAGTGAATAACCTGCCATTTGCACATTTCACATGAAAACAATAGACTTTGGACAATAGATATGTTCCCCAAAGCTGTCTGGGGGCTAAGATGGTACAATTCAAGGGTTGGGGAGGAAACATTTTCCATCTGTCCTTCTAGGATCTTCAGCTGGTCTAATAATTAAATTGACATGAGATAGGTTAACAGGAGAAAAATAAATTTAATTCGTATGTACGGGAGCCCCATAAAAATATGAGCCCCAAAGGCAGTCAAGCAGTTGAGGCTCACACACCCTCCTGAGCTAAGGAATGGGATGGGGGCCCAGGGCTTCAAAGGTGAGGAGGGAGCTTCCCAGGACGATAAGAAGAGCAGATATTTGGTAACTACTTTGTTGTGCTGTGCAGCTAAGTCTTTCAGATGAAGTTATCTTTGGTAATAGCTCTCTTTCTGAGCCAGACTCCCCATCTAAATTCTTTTAGGCAGTTAAGGGAGAGGTAAAAGTTTTTCCAGAGTGGGCCGAAGTCTTGATTACCTTCACTTTAAAATAATCCACATGCCAAAGTGGCACATATTTTGCTCCCCTTCACAAGTAATAATTTTAGATGTCTCAGGAAGGGTCAATCTTTGTACAGTGTTTTCATGCAGTCTGGGTAATTGTCATCTATCTTGGATTTGCCCAAAGCCGGCACCATTCCTAACCATAACAACAGGACTGACTGTGTGTGACCAGACACCTCCCACTTGGACCCACACAGATTGTCAAATGTCCCTTTTTAGTCTTGTCCTCCCGACTTATCTTTGCCAGCATCTTGGGCCCCTGGTGACCGGCCCAGAATCATCCTCCCAGAGTCTTCTTCCACACCCTCTTTTGGGCCTTTTATCTTTTATGAGCATGTGTTCACCCTGTCCAAATCTCAGGAGGCACTGAAGGTGGGAAGCAAGGGAGGAAGGGAGGCAAGGGAAAGGGAAGGCTCCGCCCTGCCCTCAGAGGGCTTTCCCAGGAGGGGGATCTCCCTTTGCTTTGCTTTGCTTTGCTTTGCTTTGCTTTGCTTTGCTTTGCTTTGCTGGGGGTGTCATATCCCGGTCCCCTGGGCGGTGGGCAGTCCACCAGCTATTTGCCCAGCAGCCCGACGCAGGCCGAGCTTGGTCACCAGCCCTGGGCTCTGCCTGGTCAGGTCTCTCCACTCAAAGTTACTATAAGGCAGCTTCAATGTAGGCACCAAGCCCTGGCCTTTCCAAAGACTGTCTTTACCCAAAGGCTTTTCCTAGTTTTGCTTCTCTGTCTCATGAGAGGAGGGAGAGAGAGGGAGAGACAAGAGAAATCAGACCTTGCTCCAGGATCATCTTTGGTATCCCTTCCCTCTGAGCTTTCTTGGCTTCAGCCAGAATGCTGCACTCCCTTGTCTCTGTGGGCTCAAAACCTACACCGCCCCCTCCTCTGGACCAGGCCTCCTCACCCCTCTTTGCCCCACTTTGACTCCAGGACATCATGTCTTCCACAACTACTCTCTCTCACTGGTCTTGGGCCACAGTAAGGTCACAGCCCTCCACCACGAACTGGAGCCCACATCTCTGATTCAGTGACGGAGGCAGGTGTTTAGGAGGGTCTGGGTTAGGTCTACTGGAAACCAAAGGAAATAACATTGCTCTGATTCGAGGACTTCAGAAGTGAGTCACCCCTCAGTCCATCACTATTACACAATATCACACCCATATTATTCATAAATGATTGTCTTTGGTTTACTAGACAGCAGAGCTTGACCAGGACTTTGGGAGCCCAAGCACGACTTACTGGTCTGCTGTGGGCCCAACATCAAGCACACGCCTTACCTCAGGCCAACAACTGGAGTGCAAGAGCACTGAGTCAGGGAGGCTCATCCTCGGAGCATTTTCCCAGGGCCTCTGGTCACCCCTGAGCAGCCAGTCCTACATTTTACCCCTAAGAAAAGTGTCCCCCAAGAATGCAGTGAATAGGAAGGGTGCTGGAGGAAAGATGGAGGCCGGCTGGCCATGTGTGCAGCCTACTGGCCCCGACCTCCTTTGCCCACAGTCTTGGGCTGGCACCTCCAGCTGCAGCCCACATCCTATGAGTAGATCAATGTTATCGTTGTGTTTCCTTCTTTCTGTGGCAAGTCAAGTCAAGGACCTGCTCAGCAAATGACTCAAGCCTCTCTGAGCCTCGGTTCCCTCCCTTATATAATGGGAATAATCATAATGACAGCTTTGTCGGAGCGTAGTGAGTTTTGAATGGCGTTGTGTTCATAAATACCTGACATGTAGTAAGTCCCTTAAATAGCCCTGCCATCGCTGCTGCTGCTGTTGCTGTTATTATTATTATTATTATTATTATTACAACCACCATCGCCACCATTCTCCTCTGGCCAGTCTCCTTTTATATAAGGAATTTCCTCTTGTTTATTTCTGCTCCTCATCACCATGCACACAGTAAGACACAGTAACTGGTGGTTTAAATAAACTTCAGAGGGTGAGGCGCCCCAGAGACAAGGAGCAGTATGTGCACAGGTCCTGTGGTAGGGAGGCGAACAGCACATTTGAAGAAAATGTTGTAGAAAAACATACAAGTATCAGCTACAGAGGCCAAACAGATGCCCCAACCAATAACTTGCAACACCAGACCACTGAAGCCCGAGGCCTTGATGACTGCTCAGGGCCTCTCCTCCTCTCCCTGGCCGGGAAACTCCCAACAGGACAGAGCTCAAAAGGTGGTCTGAACCCCTAAGGACCCAGGGCAGTGGAAATATACTGAGAAAGGATGCTGAGGCCTTTTGTGTTAGGTTGCCATAAAGAAATAATCCCTCAAACCTCTCTGGGCAATTTGTACTTGGAATTGGATAATTAGGAGCTGGGGGGAAGGTGCTGGGAAGGAAGCCCAGGCAAGGGCTGCGGTTGCCAGGTGGGGAGGGGGCGCTTTGCATCCTAAGCCAAAGGCAGTGATGGGGCAAGTGGGGGCTCTGCCTTCCGCATAGCTCCTAAGCCCTGACCCTGACATGCCCACAACGCAGGGACACAGCCCAGTGCAGCCAACCACCCCCGCCCTTCTCCAACCTCTCGGAAACTGCCTCCCCCCTAACCCCTCCCTCTCTCTCATTCCGATACAGCCTTGCTCAGCTTAAGCTATTCACCCTCCCAGGGCACTTTCATTTAATAAAAAGAAGCATCCCACATGACAAAGGAAGGGCTCCTGAATAAAGACTTCCCTTTGCAGCCCTGGAAAACCAGGAGGGGCAGGTTTCTGTCAGAGCTGGGGGGAGGGGGGCCTCCAGGACGGGACTGGGTCTGAGGAGGCAGAAAGGCAATTAGGAAGCAGGCCCCAGGTAGATTCTATAATCCAGTTGCAAGTCAGATTTTTCAAAGTCAGATTTATTACAATATAATTTACATACAGTAAAATCCATACATTTTAAAATATAGTTCTATGAGTTTCAACAAATCTATGCAGTCAGGTAACCATCACCACAATTCAGATACAGAACAGCTTTGTCACCCCCCAGAATTCCCCAGTGTGTTCTCTGTAGTTAAACCTTGCCCCCTGCCCCAGCCCCTGAAAACCACTCAGCAGTTCTGTCATCCCTACTGTAGTTTTATCTCTTCCAAAATGTTGTATAAGTGGAATCATGCTGTATAAAGCCACCAGAATCTGCCTTCTTTCACGTAGCCTTGTGAACTTGAGATTCATCCATGTTATTACATATATCGGTAGTTCATTTCCATCACTGAGTAGCTTCCCACTGTATGATATATAACAGTTTGTCTATCCACTCAGCAATGGGAAGATGTGGACATTGTTCCCAGTTTAGGGCCCTTATGAACAATGCTATTACAAACATTTGCATACAGGTTTTTGCACGGATATAAGCATTCATTTCTCTTGGTAAATACCCAAGAGTGGGGATTGCTGGGTCATATGATAAGTATATGGTTAACTTTACACTTAACCTCCAAACTGTTTCCCAAAGCAGCTAGACCATTTTGCATTCCTACCAGCAATGAATGAGAGTTCCAGTTGCTCCACATCCTCCCCACTACTTGTAATTGTCGGTTGTCTGTTTTTAATGTTTTGAGCTATTCTAAAAGGTATAAAGAGCTTTCTCATTATGATTTCAGTTTAGAGATTAATAATGCTAAGTATCTTTTCATGTGTGTATTAGCCATTCACATTTCTTCTGAGGTGAAGTATGTGTTCAAATATTTTGCCCATTTTAAAAATTGGATTGTTTCTTTTCTTATTATTGAGTTTTGAGAGTTTTTATGTATTCCCTATACACATCCTTTGTCAGATAGCAGTTTTGAAAACATTTTCTTCCAGTCCGTGGCTTGTCTTCAATTTCTTAACAGTGTCTTTTGAAAAACAGAAGTTTTTAATTTTGAGAAGACCAATATACCAACTTTTTATTTTATGGATCATGCTTTTGGTATCATATCTGAGAAATCTTTGCCTAACTCATGTCACAAAGATTTTCTCCTATGTTTTTCTTTTATACTTATAGAGTTTTTTTTTTCTTTTATACATTCTTATTTCTGTCTTTCATACTTCTGTGTTTTACACTTAGGTCTATGATTCATTTTGAGTTATAGGCCAAAGTGCGTTTTTTGGGGTGGGGGGTTTGATTGTTTGTTTTTTGGTTTTTTGCATATGGATGTATACATTTTCCAGCATCATTTTTGTTTTTAAAGACTATCCTTTCTCCCTTGAATTCCATTTGCATTTTGTCAAAAAATTAACTGATCATGCATGTGTGGGTATATTTCCACACTCTCTGTTGTGGTCCATTGTTATAAATGTCCATCCTTTCATCAACTCTGTCTTGATTACTCTAGCTTCACAGTAATTCTGAAACCAGGGAGCGTGATTCCACCTAGTTGCACTGTTTTTCAAGCCACAAGGCAGAGGCTGGACAAAGCTCCAGGGCCCTGATATGGCCTTGCAGGCCCTTGTGATGCAAACCTCTCCAGCTCATCTCCTATCACCCCGCCTCGAAGAATGCGGATGTGCTTATGTTCTCTGCTTTTACCTCCCAATGTCAGGCCTCCAAGCATTTGCCTACATTGTAACATCTGCCCAGAAGGCCCTGCCTCTGCCCCGCCCTACCGCTGTTCTTTCTCCTGGTTAACTTGGATCACCCTTCAAGACTCAGGTGAGGCATGCTCACCTTCAGGACACCTTCCCTGACTTCCTAGATTGGCTGAGTGGCAGCCTCCCTGCTTGCATACCCCCAGCCCCATGTGACCCCAATCTCAGCATTCACCACATTTAATCACTAGACACATGAAGTAACCGTGTCTTCTCCTAACACCCTAGGGCACATCCTGCGTCTACTTAAGCAGGCTCCTCCCAGTGCCCAGCCCAGAGCATGGTGCAAAGTTGGTGCCAACACATGGCTCCTTAATGAACAGGATCAATGGCGGATTCTCCTCAGGGCCCCACGGCATCGACCATGTGAAGACGCCACACTCATAGCTCAGCCTAGGGAGGCGAAAAGCTTTCCACCATTTTCTCCTCCTCTCCCCTGGTGTTCTTAGAGAGCCTCGGCTGGTGGAAAACGATGCTCAGAAACTTCCGGCTCCTGAGAAAACAGGAATTTCTCCTGAAGACTAGGGATCTCCTTAGGGGCATCCAGGGAACGGGTATGGCCTCCTCAAAAGGCTCCCCACGTCAGCAATTCAGCACAGTGGTCAGAATGTGGCCCAGAGCCAGCTGCCCAGGCCTGAACTCGGAACCCACTGCTGCCCTACAACTAGGTCAAGCAACTTCCCTTCTCTGTCCTCGGTTTCCTCATCTGTAAAATGGGAATAATCCAAGCACCTCTTCTGAGAGTTGCTGTAAGGATTAAATTAGTCAATGTATGTATAAATAAACACACACACATACTTCAATATACACTTACTATAAGTAAACCCAATAGAATGTATACTCAATAAACTTGGATTGTTATCATCATTTGGGGTCGAGGTACCCTGAGTGCCCACTGCTGTCAAGAAAACATATGAACACAGCTTCTTCCCCCACTGCTCCCCGCCACTTAGGAGGGTGTCAAAGCCATCAGCTGCTCACTGTAGCACTACTGCTCCTGGGGGCAACATGTCAGGAAACAAGCAGCAGCAGGGGTAGGAACAGACCACCCCCTGTCTCAGTGTCCCTGTGTCCCCTCAGGTGCCCGGCAATGGGACAACCTCTGCCTGATGAGGCCAGAGTTGGGAGTTCCTACCTGGACACCTGGATGCCCACAGTCCTCAGACAGCTATGGGTCAATGACACCTCAAGGCCAGAGCAGCGGGACCACCTGCTGAGCAGGGAGGAAGCCCACACTCAGCATACAAGGGGACCTGGGAAGCAGAACCCTGTTTGCCCATGAGGTTAGGACCCTCTGAGGAGGTCAAGATAGTACCCAGAGCACCGATTTTATTCCCCAGACAGAGAGAAAAAAAAGAAAATCTGAATCTGAGAAGCAGAGGGGAGAGCAGGGGAAGAGCATGGGAGCAGAACGAGGGTTCAAGCCCCGGCTCCCCTTCACTGTGTAAGTCACTTCCCCGAACTCAGGCTCCCCATCTCCCCTTAAAGCGTAGCGCACCTCCCTGCCTGATACCTGCTGCTGTAAGAGCAAAGGGGCGAGCAGGAGAGAACCCCGTGCATCCTTCCTTCTTGGCTGGTGGACACACACCCGGTTGTGTGCTCTACCCAGAGTAAGACGGAGCGTCCCTGGGAGCCCCAGCCAATTCAAAGGGCCTTCTAGGAAATAAGAGCCAGGAATAGGGAAGCAACCCTGGTTCTTGGAGAGCCTTCTCTGCCCACCTCTTGATGCCCCTCACCCCTGAGCCATCTCACTGGAGATGGGCCTGACTCACAGGCCTGCAAGGGAAGGAACTCCCTCCTTCTTGCCCCATTGGTCCAGGCTGGACTTCCTGGAGCCTTGGGCCCTGCCTTCCCAGCACCTCCCCCAGGCCCTGCCGAGCTGAAGGCGGGGTGCTGGTGGTCAGGCTGCTGCTAGGCCGGGCGCCTCACGCCGCGGTGAGGCGGGGAGGAGTGGGTGGGCAGCGCCTTTACCAGAGCCTGGGGAGGAGGGCAGAGCATTCTTTTGAGTCCATTCAGCTGCTCAGCTATTTCCTGCCCTGCTCCAGCACCCTCGTGCTCCACCTGCTCTTACTTAACCATTTCCTGTTCACTGCCTGCCTCCTGCGGCCTCCGAGCTCCAGCAGCAGCCGGCAGCCCAGCCAGAGCTCCCCGGATGGATGCCTGCAACAGACCAGCAGCCAGAGGACTGCCCTCTTGGCTGGAAAGGGCCACCCTGGTCCTTCCTTTCAGACAGTTTAATCAACTCCAGGGCTAGGGAGCATAGGCTGGCCTTCCCAGGGTTAGGTCATGGGCCTGGGAGGAGGAAGAGGCCCCTTGCCATTGTAAAATTAGTCACCCTCATTCGAGAATCAGTCATGTCCTGTAGTAACCTCTTCTTTCTTAGGGACCCTCTATCCCATGGTTACCTGCCTGAACCTAATCTCCCAGTCACCCCTATCCAGGACCCCCACAACTCAGGCAGACATGAGGGTCCTTGTGGTTTTTTGTTTTTGTTTTTGTTTTCCACTTAAAACATTTCTCTCTGGTGCTCACTCCCTACAGTGAAATCTTCAGGGGTGTTTCAGTTACAGATTTGGGGGCCAAGGTTTGGTCCCAATCTCAGGGGCAAATTACATTACCAGTCCAGACCTCAGCTGGGTCGTTTTCAAGGGATAATCATATACCTATCTCATAGGATTGTTGTGACAATGATATATTATGGATGTGAAAGTTCTCGGTACAAAATAAACAATCAATGAGTGGTAGTGAGCGCTACTATCATGCTATGTAGCGATAAAAGAAAAAATATTACTTAACATAGAGCATTACATAGACTTCTTTGCCCCTCTGAAACTATGGGCTGATCTGGAGCAAAATAAAAGGTAAGAGGTTTCTCAGCATCACTATCCACTGGCTGTAGAAACTGCCCCCTGGCCCCAATTGCGGAGGTGGGGTGGGCAGGGGAGGAGGGGACAGAGAGGAGCAGGGCCATTGCAGAAAGAACTACAGGTCCATGTGAGGACCCGAAAGGGGCAGAGAAGGCTGCACATATGCTCTAAGAACAAGTTGTCCTGGACACCTGGAAGCTACTTGAGGCCACCCCTCAAGTCTGAAGCTCCCCCATCCCAGCTGGCCCCAGCCTCTTCTCTCTAAAGCAGGACTTCTTAACCTGGGGGGCTGTCCTGTTCATTGCAGGATGTTTAGCAGCATCTCCAAACTCTACACACTAAATCCTAGCAGCACTCCCCTCCCCCTGCTAGTTGTGACAACCAAAAATGTCTCTGGATATTGCCAAATGCCCTGGAAGGGGTGGGAAATCACCCCCCGCCATGCTGAGAACAATTGATCTAAAGAAAGGCTAAGGGCAGTAGAGGAGGGCCCCTGGGTCCCCCACCTCCCAGGTCCATTTCCCATCTCCCCACATTCTCCTGGGCCTTCCCCCTCCCCCACCCCACCCCCAGGCCCGGCTGAGATGCCTTCCCCAACATTCATTGGAGGAAGCGATGCCAATTCCCCAGCAAATGGGCGGCCCAAAGCCGGCCCCCAAGCACAGGCAGCCCACTGCATCTCGTGGAGAAGGCATCCTGGTCCAGCTGGTGGCAATTAGCAGACTGGCTGACTCGGCAAGAAATGCCAGCGCTGGGCCAGGGCGCAGTCAGTGGGGGAGTCTGGGGGATAAAGAAGGAATCCAGTGCCTCACAGATGAGCCAGAGAAGGAGGGTGTGAGGCTGAGGCAAGGCCACAGGTGGTGTGCGTGGGCACTGACCTGGGCACTCTCTGCTTGCTAAGCAGCCAACCCCTGGGGAGGCTGTCTGGGGCTGAAAGGGAGCTCAGAACCCTAGATGCTAGACACTGCCTCCCTGAGACCCTGAAAGTGCTGCCAGGCTAGACCCCAAACATTCAGTGGACCCAAGTCGGGGAGGCCATAAGGGCCACACTGGGAGCCTCACACAGGGCTGTTGGGGCAGGGGAGTGGTGCACAAAGCTGCCAGTGCAACTGGTTTTGTAAGGGCTCTCGACGGGACAGAAAAGAGCCCTAAGGAGAAAGTGTAGAAGGTGACTTTAGAGCAGGTTTTGTCAGATGAGGAGGGGCTCGCCAGGCAGCAGAAGCCTGTGGATGAAGGGCATTCAGGGAACGGGTGCACCATCCATGCATAAGTTAGGGCTGCCCAAGGCACAGGGAAAGTCTGCAGGTCTGAGGGGTTGGCATAAGACCCTGGTGGGCAGCACGGTTTAGCTCTTGAGCAATGGGGTGTTAGGGTGGGATGAGTCTTTCCCATTGGAAAGTGGCTGGTAGCCGTGATAGTGAATGGGCAGTTTGCCTCCCCCACCTCCACCATTGACATTCACTTGACACCATTGACATTGACTTGATGTCAAGTTCAAACTATCCTGGTCTGAGCAAGCTAGCCATTTTTCCTACACGAGACCTAAAGTCAAGTACGCTTGGCCTTGGTTAGTTCCATGGGGAAGACACCAAAACCCAGCTCCCCTCCCCACCCCAGCCCCACCCCCGCCCTTCCCAGCAGCAGTAGGAAGATGTAACGGTTACCTGGCCCTACAGGCAGGAGGCAGGAGGAAATGGTGTGTTTGAGACAGGTCCTGAACACCTTGCTTTCACTGAGTACCAATTACCCACTGGGAGGTTAACATTTTCCCTCCTTGCCAAGCACTGGTCTGTCCACTGCTGCCACACCTTTCCTCCATCCTGGAAAGCCACCCTTGCTGTAAGCCCAGCCCTCAATCACCCCAGGGCAGGGTAGGGGATCTGATAGAGCCAAAGCATCCAGGGCTCAGCCCCTGCTGGAAGAGCCTCCTCCCACCTGCCCTGCCCCTGTGGACCTGCCCTGTCCCACCCAGTCCCAGGAAAGGGCTGGAACAGTTTCCATTTCCAACACGTCTGGACCTCTCCTTTCTTGCCCAGGTAGCTCTTTGGAAAACCTAGAACAGCTCAGCGGGATTTTTAGGATTGGCAGTCTCATGTGCTGCTGAAGTTCTTTTCTTTAGAGGGCCTCAAAAACTTATAAGAAATAGGGGTTATCCCAGCTGTGGGAGGACCCAGAGAAGAAGGGTCACACACCAAGCAGGTGACAGCTTTGGTGGTGGAGTGGATGTTTTAAAAGACTGGCTCCAAGGGAAGCAAAACAACAGAATCCAAAGGCTGAAATTGCATCCCTACTAATTGCTATTTGACGTTATAGCAGGGGTTCACCTTCTGTGGAAATCTATATAAACCTAATAAGCACAGAGTGGGGCGTGTGTCTGTGTGTGTGTTGCAATGAAGGAGTTGGAATAGAACAAGATGTAACACTCTCCCTTCCTCTATCTGCCTTCCAATGACAATGGGCTTTTGAGGATACCTCTAATACAGAATCTTTTCTCTGAGGTTCTGTACCCATGGCTGCCTTTTCCTCCTCTCTACCCAGCAGGGCCCAGATCTCCCACTTAATAGGAGACAGCCACCTTAAACCACCTCTCCTCTTGATGGACACCTGGATACTCTACCTGAAAGACGAGGCCATTGCTTCGGAATGTCCTTCTGGTCACCCTTCCCTTCCCACAAGGCCTCACCACCTGATGCTTAGATCCCCACCCACCATTCCCACCCATCAGACATACCGTCATCACCAAATTAACCTCCCTAAAGTACTACTTTAATTGGTCACCCATTCCTGTCTAAGGGACATTGTCTAAAATCCCTAGCAGGACATTCAAGGCCCTCCAGAAACTGATCTTCTACCTCTGGTCCTCCCGAGCATGAAGTCTCCTCTAGACGCTTCGTCGTCTTCTTGCTGTCCCAGCATGTGCCCTGAGCTTTCCTCCCCTGCTACCCTTCCAGATGCTTCCGACCTATCCTCAGAAACCAGTCCCGCCTCTTCCACGGAGTCTGTTACCCAGAAAATCACATTACCTCCTTGGGTTTGAACCCAGAGCTCTCCCTTCTCCACAGGCCTCATTGTCTGTGCTTCTCACTCTGTCCTTATTAACACCCTGCCTGGGTTGGGGGCTGTCTCCCCACAGAAATAAAATACAAGACTCCCAGTTAAATGTGAATTTCCGATAAACAACGACAAAACTTTTTAGTATAAGTATATCCCATATTACATTTGGAATGTACTTACACTAAAAATCTCATTGCTTTTTCTCTAAAAGTCAAATTCAACCGAGCATCCCAGATTTTCTCTGGCAACCCAACAAAGAAAGCCTGAGTCTGGTGCTTTCCATCTCCCTTAGGGTTAGACGCTCGGAGAAGTTCCTCAGGACCCATATTGCTCAGCAGAGAAGCAGCAGCTTTCATCTGCTCTTGGCCCCGAGGCCCGGAGCCCACTCAGATGCCTTTGGTCCAGTCTCAACGTCTGTAACAAGCTCATAGCCGGCCACCTATGAGAATACCTCTTCCTTTGCTTTTCTATTTTCTCTGTAAACGTTTATCCTCAGGGCTACACTGTCAGCAGATGCGTTTCAGGTAATAAAACTGAGAGTTTCTTGCTAACCAAAGGAGGCAGGAGCTCTGGAGCCAACCTGCGGGTTTCAAAGATTAAGTCGACTGCACAGCGGCTGTGAAGCCTCCAGCAATGGTTCAGCATCCCTGGGTCTCCGTTGACCAATCTGTAAATCAGGGAAGATAATAATACCTACCTTAGAGGCATATGGTGAGAATTAAATGAGATGATACAAGGAAATTGGTGAGGACACTGATCTTACATGGAAAGCACTCAGAGAATGTGGCTGACATTTTCAGTATCCGAGCTGTCCATGGCTGTTAGCCTTAGAAAAATCTCCTTTCAAGGGGTGTCAGGGAAAAGCCCAAAATGGTGGTCATTTGTGGATTTTGATAAGGAACAGAGCTCTGGCAGCATCACAGATGGGGGTCACCCAAGGGAGAAAGGAGTTTTTCGGTGGGGAAGTCCCATGTTAGATGAGGGAGCTCAAGATAAAAGAGCAGTGGCTTCCTCTGTGAATGCAGGCTGCCCCCTTCTCCCATTAAATACAAACCATTACTCTCCTTTTTGAAGCTCCCGAAAGAATGGGTCCCACATTTTTAAAAGAATGTTAAGAGCTCCTCTTTCCACGTGATGAAATGTCTTGTCGCTTACACACCCCACTGGATGTGGACAAAGGAAGAGCTACCACTGGCCTCCTTCAAACTCAAAGGGGAGCACCAGGGTCTGGTGAGAGACACACCCGACACCCCAGACCCTCTGCAGCCTGCCAGCATGGCCTCAGCTACCCAGACCTCCAGCTGCTCCTAAACCTCAGCATGACTGGGGTTCCTTGGGCTATCTGAGGGGACTCTAGGTCAAGTCAACAAAATTGAATCCCCAAAGGATAAATCTGTTGAATGACAACTCTTTGAATTCACCAAATTTACTAATTTCACAAAAATGTACTGAATATTCTCAATGAATATGGTTTCTTACCAGCAACTTCAGAACTATTTCATATGTCAGATGTTCAGAGCTCTGGAATGACTTAGTTTTCTTATAAATATATTCTTCTTATGAATATATTTTCATTTAAATTTTATTTAATTAAAATATTGTATTTTTCTTATGACTATACTTGCAAGAAAATATATTCATAAAGCTGACAAAATAGAGACAGACTCATAAATAGAGAGCAGGATGATGGCTATGGGCGGGGGAAGTTAGGGAGTGGAGGGGTCAAGTCATGAACAACTGTGTGGTGATTGTGGGGGCAGAGGGATAAAGGGGGCTAAATGGTAATGGAAAAGATACGATAAAAAATTGAAAAATAAGAATATATTGAGTGAAATAAGAATATATATTTAATGTATAGTTACTAACATATCCAAGCAGAATACAACCAGATGTTCATGGAAAATATAGTTGTTGAATACATTTCAGAAGATTATTGTTTAAAACAATTTTGATAAATTTGGTAAATTCAAAGAATTGATGCATTTCCCTGGCTGGTGTGGCTTAGTGGACTGGGTCACTGGTTCCATTCCGAGTCAGGGCACGTGCCTGGGTTACAGACCAGGTCCCCAGTTGGGGGTGTGGGAGAGGCAGCCACACAGTGATACTTCTCTCCCTCTCTTTCTCCCTTCCTTCGCCTCTCTCTAAAAATAAATAAATAAAATCTCTCTAAAAAAAAAAAAAGGAAGAATTGATGCATTGATCACTGAGTATCTTGGCTTTCGAAGAATTGTCCTGCTTCTCATGAGAGAAAATCCATGTCTCTCTTCTCAGTTATAATTTGATTCTGAGAACTTCCTGAGCCGTGGTTCTCAAAGATGAATGTGCATTAGAATCACTTCAAAGCTTGGCTGAATTGCTGATTTTGGACTATAGCCCCAAGGGATCCTGCTTATGAGTGGGGCAGGGCCCAGGAATCAGGATGTTGAATACGGTCCCAAGGTCATTCAGATGCTGGTAGAACTCACCCCTTACTTCGAAAACCAGTTTCAGAGTAATAAGGGAAATGGCTACCCATGAAGAGTTACTGTGATAGTCTAAAGTAGGATATTTTGTCTTCTTTTCATGTGCTTTAAAATTACATCTAACATTAACACTAATTTTGTAAAATAATGAAATCACCAGTATCCCAACATTCTAACACAATTATCTTTTTTGTAAACAGCTTTAAACATGACAGCATACTTTATAGATGGCCCAAATGTACACATGTATATTTTTCCTTTTCCCTTTACTACCATATAAAAAACACTTTCCAACATTCTGCAAAGGCATTATCATTATAATTTCTAAAGATTGTATGATACACAGATTTGCTATACTTTGTTCTAATCCTCTAATATTTTATATCCCCAGTCTCCTAAGTTGTTTCCAATTTTTAGCAGCAATAAACATCTTCAAACAGGCAGTTTTTTTGCTTCTGTTGAATGATTACCTTGAAACTCATTTCCAGGACTAGAATTAGTGGCGCGGTAGGAGTCTACAGTGGTTCCTGACAGGGAAAACAGAATAAAATAAGGTCCCAAACTATTCCTGAGATGACATGACCCACGAATATTGTAACCCTCCATTAAGTCACTCTCATAGAGCCCTAAGAATAAGGGTCATGGTTTTCAGATCAATTTAAGGTCAGGTCATTGAAGAACCTGGACAAGGAGGAGTTCTGAACTTCTTAAGAATCAGGATCTTAGTACAACCTGTGTCGGGAAGGCCTGAGACACTAGAGGTAAATAATACGTTCCCGTATTTGATGCATAATAAAGATACAGCACTTACTTAGCTCACGAACAGCCTGGCCT
This sequence comes from Mormoops blainvillei, assembly GCA_004026545.1. Classification (NCBI taxonomy): domain Eukaryota; kingdom Metazoa; phylum Chordata; class Mammalia; order Chiroptera; family Mormoopidae; genus Mormoops; species Mormoops blainvillei. Next base: position 40,308 of record PVJD01008374.1, read on the forward strand.
AATTGAATTGCATCATTAACACTCCTTGCCACACCGCCCAACGCGTCTAGGTAATATCCAGATGTGTCCCATCGAGTTCCGAGAGTAAGAAAAGGGTGGAGCCAACTCCCCCAATTCCCATCTGTGCTCAGCTGCTCCACCACTAGAAGATGGAGGTCTGGACATAATGAAGATCATTAGCCAAGTCTCACTTCCCATTTAAAGCTGATGTAACAGTGTGTTGAGGAACTAGGGAAAACCCAGGAGGAACAATCTGGTTGCTCACCAGATATGTAAAATAAGGCCATTCTGATTTTACTTCCATGAAGACAAAATTCTTTGTCGTATTGACATCACAGTGGGCGCTCAACACATCGGTATCAAGTACATGAAGCACACTGTACCAAATAATACAGTACGTTCATTAGCTGGCTGATCCCTCTGGCAGTTGCCGAGTCCTCCTTCCATGAGGCACCAAGGGAGCATTTGCTTCAGGAAACCGAAGCCCCAGTTCTTTTTCCTCGGCTGCCTTCTCCATCTCTCTTCAGCCCGCTTGAGTTTTTATCCCTGGTGGCTCAAGTAGTATCTCCACCTCCTCTTCTGAGATCCTGCCGCCCCAGCTAGGAAGTCAGCCGATAAACTCAGAGCCAAGAACATTCTTCCTTTCTCTGTTCTCTGCCCCTTCCCAGGCCTAGGATCCACTTGAGCCTCACATGGGATGCCGAAGCCCCCACTCTTGTTTCACCGCAATCGGGAATCTGTTCCATAGACTGATTCCCGCAGAGCTTTGGTCCCGCCAACTGCAGACCCAACTGTCTGGTGGGGGTGACAGTAAGGGAGCCATCTGCATCTCCCCATCCAGTTCCCCTGCCTGGTATTCTGAATCTCAAGTAAAACATGGAAAGGAGTGCATCCAGTCGCGGCCCAGCTGCCATGAGGTGAGCTGGAGAGAGAGGGTGGCCGCCATCCAGTTGGCCCAGGTTGAGGCCCAGACAGACACCGCCTAGTTCCCACGCTCAGGCAGCAGTCCTGAAGCAGAACTGGTTTCACAATCTCACCTCTGCTAATGCTTTTTGCATAATGATCTGCCTTTTGGTTCCCACATCACAATCATAGTATTTATCTATGCAAAACAGCAACTCGCTTAAAAAAAAAAAAGAAAGAAAGAAAGGAAAGAAAGAAAGAAACATCACCATTGGCCCAACCCCTCATTAGAGTATAATGCGCAGGACCTGGACACACCCCGGGCGGAACCAGTACCCAGACTGGTCGGGCTTTAGGCTTGTAGGCCTCTTGGAGCTCCTCATACGGGCTCTGTCCCCACCTTCACCTCATTCTCCCTGAGGAAGATAACACAGGAGCCCTTTTGGGACCAAGAGATAGGTCCACCTGACGATGCCTACCTCCGAGAGGCCTTCTCCCTCTAAACTTTTATCTCTAAGCCCCTTCCTCTTATCTTCAGCCTAATTTGTATAAAATTTGCCAACTACTGACCTATTTTTACTTTCCTTTCTCATTGGAATCAAAGCCACATGAGAAAAGAAACCGTGTTACATTTTTTAGGACCTAACCCAGCGCTGGGCACATAGTAAGCCCTCATTAAATATTTGTGGCATGCCTAGTGTAATTTTTGATTTCATAATGAATGCGCCCCTCCCCTTCTCACTAACAGTACACCACCTCCTCTCAATATTTAATGACCCAGGTATTGAAAATAATAGGTGAAATACTCTCATTTTGAACAATAACCTTACACTTTCTATATTGTCCAAATTTTAATTTAGTATACAATATTTAAGATATACAGAAAGGAAATAAAGAAAAATATAGCACCCATATGCTCACCAGTGGAAAAAAAAAATCCAAAACAAAACACAGAGCATTATTATTAGAATTGAAGCCCCCAGACTATCCTGACACCATGACCCCTCTCCCTTCCTCCCCTTCAGAAGAACCTATATCCCAAATTTGGTGACCAACTGAATTTTTTATAACCAACACATAGGAGGTTTGCCATCAGATAAAAGGCTCTTTTCTGAAGCTGGGTTTTTTTGTTTGTTTGTTTGTTTGTTTTTTCCTGCTGTTGCTTTTAGAGGAGAATGTGGATAGGAAAGGACACAGTATGTCCCATAAGCTGGGGTCAGACCCATGTTCTCAGCCTGGCCCCACCCACGTGCCACACCTGCTCTGTGCCCCAGTTTCTCTATCTGCAAAATGGCAATAATAACACCTGTCTCTTCCCCATGTCTCAGAGTGTACAGATGAGTGAGATAAATGTAAAGGGCTTGGAGCACCAAGGGAGACAAGCACTAGATAATCCCAAGGGGGCAGGGAATGCATGAAGAATCAGCAGGCACCCAAAGCAGACGTCTCACGACTGAGAAGGGTGTGCTAGAGCACTCACCTCCCAGTACCCAGGCCCCCAGCACCAGCACGTGTGCACCCCTGGTCATCTCTATCTCATCTCCACAGGGTGGCCTCCCCACCCATGCCTGCAGGATCCTGAAGCTGTGTCACCAGGCAGCATCACCCTCTGGTCAGGAGGACTCATTTCATCAACAGAATTAGCAATTTCTCTTCGACACTGCACCTGGATCTTTCCTGTCTCCCCTTCCTGTCTCTCTGTCAACCGGAACTGCCACCGACAGCCCTCTACCCACATTGGCACCAGAGGGCTTCGAGTGTGGGAACAGCATGGGAAGAGGTGGAGTGAGACCTGACTGGTTGGTCCATAAGGGTCAGAAGCAAACGACAGGAAGCAGGACAGTCAGCAGACAGAGGTCTGAGACACGGGCACTTGACCAAACTGGGGAGGCCTCCTAGGGAGTGCGACAGTGTGGCGGAAGGAAGTGACAAGCTTGGTAGGTAAATGCAGATGTTATCAATGGTGGAGAAGAGGTCCCTCACAACAGAAAATATTCCCACGTGTGCTAAGTGCTGCCCGCACTCAAGCGAGAGAGGGGGTTCAGCAGGCTGACGGTGCAGAAAAAGCAAGAGTGGGGGCAGCTTGAGCCTCCCATCCTTGGAGCTTCGAGATTCACTGCAATTCCAGGCCCCCATCCTGCAGCTAGATTAAGACAGCCCTCAAGGCAAGCAGTAATCCTAGAGAAGTCCCTGATGGCAGAACTGGAAGTTTGAAATTCCAACATGGGACATCAGGAGTTGCTGCAGGCAGGAACTGAGAGGGTTGGAAGTAAAACCATTACTGGGAACCTTCCTTGGGGAGGAGGAAGAATCCTGATCTGATAGTGGCTGAGCGAGCTGAATTCTAGATCTTGCTCAACCCCTACTGTCCATGTGACCTTCAGGGAGTCATTTCGTCTCTCTGGACCTCAGTTTCCTCATTTGTAACACGAGGGGACTGGGTTGGATTTCCTCCAAGTTCCCATCACATTAACATCCTAAGGACCGTATCAAAGGACAGAGAAGAGGCCACCACTGGGACAGTCCTAAATATAATGCCCAGAGCCACCTGAGCAGAATAGAGCAGGGATTTAGGACACATACTGGGGAAATATCAGAACAAGCTGGAAGGCTGTCCTGCCACCAGCAAGTCCTCCTTCCCACACTGACACACAACATCCTGACCTCATTGCCCTGGCGGTCAGAGCGTAAGCCAATGGACTCTGAGTTGGGCAACCCTATTCCGGGCCTAGTATTTCTGCTGGCTGCATGACGTCAGGCAGGGCAGTTATCTTTTTGCCATGCCTGTTTCCTCATCTCTAATCATCCTTGCCTCCTCCTTGCCCCATGAGGAAGCCGTGAGAATTTACTGAGTAATGCATATAAAGCACTTAGCTTGCAAGGGGATAAGAGTCCCACACAAACAGAAGATGATGATGACTGTTGTGACAGCTGCTTGATTCCCTGAACTCCTCCCCAGCCCTTCATTTGCGGCTGCCAGAAACTAACCTGTCGTCAGTCACTGCTGCCTTGTTCTCAAGGTCAGTTCAGAGAATTCCCCTTGAGCATCATGTTCATGTCTAGCTTCATGGCCAAATGGCAAGACATCAAAGAACAATGCTGAGAAAACACGATGCCACAACTTCCCTAACACCTGATTTTACTTGGCTATTACCCACCAGACTGTGTGTTTCATAAGGGCAAGGGCATCTGGGCCACCAGGTTGGCTAAGAGAAGGGAGCGCCATTCACTAGCATCTAGTTGGCACTCAGTAAACATCTGTTGAATAAATGGCACAAACTCCCAGCTGGTATATGGATGAAAAGAAGGTAAATTATACTTTTAAGTGCCCACCTTGTGCCAAGAGCATTTTATAATCTTATTTTACTTATTCCTCTCAGCCACTGTGGAATCAAAATTATTCTCCCATTTTATGGTTAGGCAAACCGAGGAATAAGCGTTTTGAGGCTCACCAAGGAATGACACTATGTGAGTTGTAGACGTAGAATCTGAATCCCCAGGACGGGGTGGCCAGGTTTCAGACACAGTGCCTTGAACGGGGATGGGAAGTAAACTCCCTTGAACCAAGATAAACTGAGACACTTCTCCCACAAGCATTTGAACTAGACCAGTCATGCAAACAAGCGCATATGGCCCAGGCAGGCCTGGCCTGCCCTCAGCCTTATAGGCCTTGGCTTGGTCTGTCACAGGCCAACAGGAGGAGGAGGAGCGAGGCCTTATCAAAGGAGGCTCTTAAGCAGCACACGCTGGTTGAGAAAGAGCCCAGGTTTCAGAAGGTTCTCAGACCTTTCAGGGAAGCTGATGAACTAGAACTATTCCTTCTTCCTTCCTTTCTACCTATTTTTACCCCTACCCTCCCACCACATACATACACCCCAAGTCCCAGCCGGAAGCTCTCTCCCCAGATACACAGATGTCTGCTCTCCTTGACCAGTGAAAAACTCCTTGGTTCCTAGAAGACCGTCAACTGCCAATATGAATTACATTGAGGACACAATGTTTCTTTGCTTCGGCATGGCTAAAACTCAAGAGAACAGAAGCAGTCTTTATTTTCACTCCCTGCTGGGACATTTTCCTGGTGTGTTTAGTTCTGGCATGGCTCCCCACCCTCGTTATTGACCTAGGCTCAGCCCCTCCATTCCTGAGCATTGTTGAACTTCATTTATCTGTTGATAGAGGAACAATAATCTCTGGTCTGCTATCAGAAGGACCTTGCGCTTTCAAATACCTACAGTGGGCCTGTTTGAGTGAGCAGTCTTTAGAAAAACCCATGAAGAGAAGTACATATTTACTCAGCCTGTGGCACTTGTAAAGAAATCACTGGCGGGAGAGAGGCACTTCCAGCCGAAGGTCTCTCCCAAGGCGTGGCGACTCCCCCCACCTGGGGCGTGATAACTGCCAGGTGCCCTGCCCGTCAGCCAGCTGCTCAAGGCTTCCCTAATGACTACCCTGTAGGGTGATGGGACTGGGTGAGTTCACAGCATTCCTCTTGTTCTTTCTGAGATCCACCTTAATAAGCTCTTCCAACCCCCAAGAAGTGGAGTGTCTTTGTTAGGAAAATCTGACCAGAGCTTTGCTCACTAAGGCAATACCTACAGGATAACCTCGCTAATCAGGGAACTGAGGACCAGGACTTGGTCTTAAACTTGTGAGGTGAGTCCCCAGCTGTGTTAATTCCTACTGTATTCATTTGCTAGGGCTGCCATAACAAGATCCATAGGATTAAGCATATATACATCTTCACTCAGGCCAGTAGCACTTATAAAGAAATTATTGGCAACTGACATAGCCTGGACAGCTTAAACAACAGAAACTTATTTTCCCATGCTCTTGGAGGCTAGAAGTCCAAAATCAAGGAGCCGGCAGTTTTGGTTTCTTCTGAGGCCTCTCTTCTTGGTTTGCAGAGGGCCACCTTCTCACTGTGTCTTCCTATGGCCTTTTCTCAGCACGTGTCCCACATACACCCCACCCTTATGTCTCTCTGTGTGTCCAATTTTCCTTTTTCCAATAAGGACACCAGTCAAATTGGGTTAGGGCCCACCCTAATAGCCTTGTTTTAACTTAGTTACCCCTTCGAAGTCCCTTTCTCCAAACATAGTCCCATTTGGAGGTACTGGGGGTTAGGACCTCAGTGCACAAATTTTGGATGCAATTCAGCCCATTAACCCTGTCCTGGTCAAATCATGTTCCCATTCTGTGCCTCGATTTTTCTCACTTGGAACCTGTTTCCAGGCTGGCAGGCTTTCTGAGGAAGACAGCATGGTCCCATGTCTTTAAAAAGACCTGTGTAATGAATTTCAAGGACAGAGTAGGAAGCAGTAGAGAGCCTGCTGTGAGCTGTCCTTGGAAAGCAGCTACATCTGCAGCAGATCCCCAGAGACTGCCCAGCTAGAGACCGTCTCCCTTCGGAATTCTCTCTCCTTACTTCCAAAGGCATTGTTTGTAGATTTGGATTTAGATACTTTCAGGGAAACTCAGGCCTCTGTCAGTTCAATTTTTTAAAAATTTGTCCCCAGGCCGCAGGCATAGAGAACTGAGTTAATCATACTATTCTTGGTCATGGCGTCACTAGGCCCACTGCACAGTCCTCACTCCATAAGGAGTGAGAGTCACTAAAGTGCTTCTAGGTATATTTTGATATGTATATATGCTTGTAAATTATATGGTATTATTTTGTGGGGAGTTGCATTTTTAACTTACAAAACTGGTATGCTCTGAATAGCATTTGGTTGCTGCTTTTTTTTTCCAGCTCTAAGATAATTGTCCTGTTACGGCAGGTACATTCTGTTCCCAGCCTCTGAGGGCCGTGAGTATTCCATAGTGTGTGCACCCACCACACCTGGCTTACCCATTTACTTGGCGATGGACAGCTAGGCTGCCATAACCTGGGCCAGAATGAACATGCTGGTGGCCCTTGGGAGAACTGCTCTGGATGGGAGTCTCGGGAGGAGTTTTTGTGTCCCACGTGGACACATTCTCAAGGCCCTGAGCCCTTCCAGAATGCTCCCTGGGATGACTGGACCAAATAGATCTCGGTAATAAAGTGCTTGGGATAGTGCTATTAACTTTATCAGCTGTTAACAAAAGAATTCTACCCTGGTACATCTGGGTCTAATCTAGGTGGGCCGCAGGCTGGCCATGGGATCTAATATATATACTGCATTATGTGTTTGGGTCTCAGGGTCCTCTTCTGCCAAGTGAATATTCCAGACAAAGTCAGCTCCAAGGCAAACTCTAATCCCCGGTGCGAATGCATCTGAGAGGCAGAGCAATATGATGGAGGGGAAAAATCATTTCATTTCTAGGGTCCTCAACTCGTAGCTTTGGAAATATCAGCAGATTACGGGAGGAGATCACGTCTTCGCTTTTAACTTGGGAATACACATGTAATGGTTCTTTGACAATTAAACGAAATAATACTGTACATAAAGTACTTGGCACTTTGAGATGTTCAAGTAAATCAGTTCTTTTTTCACTCTTCTTTACCCACACCTTTTTCCCTGGTTTTTCAGTTGAAGAATTCACCTTTACTATTCACCCCCAGTTTTTTTAGGTATAAATACATGCAGTAAAGTGCACTAATCTTTTCTTAATGACAGCTTTATTGAGATATAATTGACATGCCATAAAATTCACCCTTTTAAAGTGTACAGTTCAGCGGTGTCTACTATATTCACAGAATTGTGCAACCATCACCACTATTTAAGAACATTTTCATCCCCCCAGAAGGACCCCTGTACTCATTAGCAGTCAGTCCTCATGGCATCCTCTCCTCAGCCCCTGGCAACCAACAGTCTCCTTTCTTTCTACTTTTCTGGATGTCTCATGGAAATGAAATGATTCAATATGTGGCCTTTGTGGCCGGCTTCTTTCACATGGTATATTTTCAAGGTTCATTTATGTTATAGCATATATCATTACATTATTGATTTTTATTATCAAACAGTATTTTACAATATGGACATACAGCAATTTGTTTGCCCATTCATCAGTTGATGGACATTTGGGTTGTTACCATCTTGGGCCATTTTGAATAATGTTGCTATGAACATTCGTGTATAGGTTTTCGTATGGACATATGTAGCTAGAAGTGGAATCTTTGGCCATATAGTAACACTATGTTTAACTTCTGAGGAACTGCCAAATTTTTCTTTAAAAAAAAAAAAGCCACTTTACAATCCCGCTAACCATCTATGAGGGCTCCAGTTCTCTCTCATTCTCGCCAACACTTGCTATTTTCTGCCTTTTTAGTTTTAGCCTTCCTGGTAGAAATGAAGTGATATCTCATTGTGATTTTGAAATGCACCGACCTTTGAAATTAAAGTGCTTGATGGATTTTTGCAAATTGAGATATAGAAGTCACCACCCAGATTGAGGTATAGAACATCTCCCTCCTCACTCCTCCCAGTCACTACCTCCTCACCCCAAGTTATCCCTGTTCTGCCTCATCATAGACTAGATATCCCGTTCTTGAACTTTGTATTAGTGGAATCATACAATATATGCTCTTTTTGTGTCTGGCTTCTTTCATTCAAAAAACATTGTCGTATCAGTTGTTTCACCTGTTTGTTCTTTTTTATTTCTATGTAGTATTCTGTTGCATAAATATGCTGCAATCTATTCACTCTCCTACTAACGGACATTGGTGTTTGTTCCAATTTGGGGTTAACAAAAAACAGCCTTATACATTTCTTCTGGAAGACATATGAACTCATTTCTCTTAGGTATACTCCTAGGGATGGAACTCCTGGATCTTGGGTTAGTTTTAGCTTTAGTAGATGTCACCAACAGTTTTCCAAAGTGGTTGTACCAATTGACACTCCAACCAGCAGTACATGAGAGTTCCATGTTGTTCTGCATCCTCATCAGCACTTGAGTATGTCGGTCTCTTTAAATTTTAGCAACTCTGATGGACATGTAATGGTATCTCATGGTGATTTTGACTTGCATTTCTCTGGTGGTTAATTACATTGAGTACCTTTGTTCACTGCCTTTAGTCTGAAATTTAGCTAAAAGGATCTGATACCTAATAATCCTCTCCTTGGTGATTGCTGGAAGAGCTGAGGATTGGGTTCCTCATGGGGTTCGCATTGCGGCTGAGGTCTTTGTAGCCCAGAACCTTGATCATGCTCTGCTAATTGAACACTGATATAAAATGAGTTGTTACAAGTTTATTCATTTACAAATCATCAGTATTTTACTTCCAATTCCTAGAACTCTCCTTGCAACATAACCTTCACCCAAGAGAGAGAGGAAAAGAGTATTCTTAAAGTAACTATAAGACAAAAATTGACCAGCCCACCTTCAAAATAAAGATTAAACTATGTTTAAATAAATGAAATTTGGCCGGGCTGGTGTAGCTCTGTGGATTGAGCACCAACCCACAAATCACAGCATTTCTGGTTTGATTCCCCAGTCAGGGCACATGCCTGGGTTGCAGGTCAAGTTCCCAGTGAAGGGCGTTCAAGAGGCAACCACACGTTGATGTTTCTCTCTCTTTCTCCCTCCCTCTCTCTAAAAATAAAGAAATAAAAATCTTTAAAAGAAAACATGCACTGCTCTCTTCTCCCTGCTACCCTCACTCCCTTAAAAAAAAAAAAAAAGAAATCTCCACTGAAAAGTTACTGGGAAGTCAGTTGAAATTATAATATAGTATTTAATGTTTAGGTTAGTGTTCCTTATTTTTTTTAATTTTTTAAAAATTTCATTTATTTATTTTGGAGAGAAGGGAAGGGAGGGAGAAAGAGATGGAGAGAAACATTGATCAGTTGCCTCTCGCACACCCCCCAACCAGGGACCTGGACCACAACCCAGGCATGTGCCCTGACAGAATATCAAACTGGGAACTTTTCAGTTTGTGGGATAACGCCCAAACTGCTAAGCCACACCAGTTGGGGCCCTCTTTTTTTTTTTTTAATAGACATTTTTATTCTTTGCAATAGCTTAATGGAAGGAGCACATAGAAAAGAGTCAGCTAGTTTCAAAGAAAGTTTACTCCGTCCTCAAGTAAAGGAGAGGTGATATAAGAGGTAAGAGTTTTCGAAGGTTCCTTAGGATGTTCCTATCACACAGGCTTCATGAGCAGCATATGGAATTGCGGTGGACTGGGGGGATGCTAAGAGAACTGCCAGGTAGGTGCTGAAAGGCAATCAGGCTCCGGATCACTCCTGCTGCCTCCACCATCCAGACTGAGGTAAGGTGCCCAGGTCCCTTGTGGGTGGAGGAACTTCAGAGACTGGATATGAGTCAAGATACGGAGTTCCCAACCCCTTCACTCTAGGCCCCATGTAAACAGGACCTTCCCACCCAGCAGTAAACTCCCATCTCCTCTGCCTGACAAATAGCACTGATGTGTTTATGTCTCGTTAAGCCACAGGGCAAAAGAGTAAGCCCCATGTTAAAGCAAACAGAGCAGAAATCCTCCCACAAACATGATCAAATACTAAAACAACTTTGTGGAAAATTTGTTCTTAATAGGGAAATGGAAAGTTACGAATATAGAATCATATAATCTCAGAGCTGGACAGAGCCTTGGAGGTCATCAGTTGAACCTTGAGCCTAATTCTGGAATTCACATGACGACATCCCTGCTGTCCTCTGCTTGCACTGTCCTGAGACAGGGCCCTTTCTCAGCACCTCAGGGAAGATTTCCATTCATTGTTGAATGATGGTTAGACAGTAATTCTTATATTGAACCAAAATGCTCCTTCTGGAAACTTCCACCCTTCAGTCATAGTTTGAATAAGTATATTTGCTCCTCTCTATGAGAGACCTTTGGGTACTTTAAGGCCACAACCCTGATCCCCTTTGAGCATTTTTCCGCCTCAGGCTAAGCATTCCCCTCTTCCTCCAAATAATGCATTATAAAAGATAGCCATGACCAGGCATCAAATTCAAGGGAATGAAGTCTCCTTAAGGCTTCATTCCCTTGACTTGAAACCAGGTCTGCGTCAGGGGCTGACTGGAGCAGAAAACCGACTCAGGCTTTGCTCCAAGGTACAGACCGTGCTTCTGAGGGATATAAGGCATACTCTAGGATAGAAGATTTTATTTTTTGTAAAAAGTTTTTAGCAAGTTGAGGTATTTTTAGGAAACAAATGGGACACTGCTGACCCCAATCTGGAACAAGCCCAAGCAGTTTCCCCAGGAGAAGGGCGGGGGAGTCTAGTCACATACTTGCGCTCACTTGAGCTGTTTTCCAGGCGCCTCTGAGGGTAGCAGAGGAGCTCTTTCAGGAAACTGTAGAGCTGCAGCTTCCACAGATCTTTGTTCTATCCACCGGAACAAAGCAGCCTGGATCAGGGCAGGTGAGCAAGAGGATGTGGATACTTCGGAGCAAGAGCTGGCACAAACAATTCACATCCAAGCTTTACCTGATGTCCAGGAAACCAGCTGCTCCACCATTCCATCCCCCACAACCCAGACCCCTGTGGGAACTAGTATGCTTGTGGGCATGTGCACAGACACGAACTCACACACACATCCTCAAGGCCTTCCCCATGAGCACACCCCCACTTGTATTCAGCTATCGGTCAGGGGCAGGAAGTAAAAACCAGGTCTTTACAAAGAGAACCCTGGCCACTCCTTGGAGGCTGAATGATTTTATGGTAGAGGCAATTTTGAGCAGCCAGCAAAACAAGACAAAGGTCTTATTTGGTTTATCAGGCCCAGGTTACGCCCATTGTTCAGTGGGCCAAGCACTGTTAATCAGTACCTGGGCCTTTGAATGGAAGCTTTACCCAATAAATCTGTGTAGATATCCCTGCTACATAATGATGAAAGTGCTATGCTGGTGGGAAAGCAAAGTCGATAATATTTTAAGCAATAATCTTTCCTTGCCTATATAATAGGGAATAATGCCTACCCTAGAGATAATAAGGAAAGGAAATCTGTAACTCATGACAAAGTCAATTACCAAAACAATGCTAAGTGGGGGCTTTCTGGAAAGAAGACAATGAGAATAAAAGTTCTAGGAGAACCTTCTCTCCTCAATTTCTTTTTATGTTCCCATACAAACACACAAAGGTAGAAATTGCACGAGGTTGAAACCAAAGTATCCTATTAAGAAAAAATAACCACTTGTCCAAATTCAAGGATGCAAAAGAATTCTAATTACAACACCGACAGGAATGGTTATGAAACACCAATAATGGTTGATAAATGCCCAACCTATTCACTGAAACATATAAACAAACCTTTGACCAGAGGCATGGCGGTTAGCAGGTCACTATCAGGGTTATAGGAGCCTCTGAACACACCCCTGACAAGGGGGAAGGTAATTAGAGAGCCAGGTGTCTCCCCTTTGATAAACGCTACTCTCTGAAAAGCCCAGCCTTAGAGGGAGCTGGAAGCAGCCAAACACAATCAACCGTTGCTTTGGTACCAGCTTTCCTAGGTCCTTTTGAGTTATCATGCAGCTCATTCCACAGGTCTCCCACCTTTCCTCCTGGTGGTCAAAACAAGCTTGTGGGAGAGGCGTTCTCAGGAATGTGTGGTGCTCTGGTTATTATGGAAAATGATCCTCCCAAGGCCAGGGAAGAACTGAAGAAGCAGATTTCCCTGTAACATGCCCAACACAAACTCCAAGGGAAGGGGCAGTTTAATGGGGTGCTTTGGAAAGATCAGGAATTTGTGGATCCTTCAGAAAGTTGCCTCCGCAGTTTAATTGTATTAGTCCAAAGGATTAAATCAATTCTATGGATTGTGACTCAAACCGAGCATTCCCTCTTATTCTCTTCCTTTAAGGCTCTTAGGAAACTGTTTATCCACTGTTTAGAGAGAGGAGACGGCAGGGAAGTACTCTCCTCTTCTGGTGCATAGTTACTACCCTCCGCAGGGCGGCTGCATTTTTAAAGGATTGGCGTGCACTGAAACGCTTTGCACCTAGCTAGGTTTCTGACTCTGAATCAACCTCTAGGCTTACAGCTGTATGATCTTAATGCCTCTGAATCACCAAACCTGCACCTCTAAAGTAGGGCTAGAACTGACCTCAGAATTTTGCAAGGATTCAATTAGTGAAGTGAAGTAAAATTTCATCCCAGAACCTGGCACATGGTACCCAGGAAAAGTAGCCACTGTGATAATTCACTTTTCATTGCTGCCTCATTCGTAAACTCTAGAAACTTTGTTCTGAAGAATCAATAAAGAAAATCTTCATTGTGTAGGCTGACGATGTTAGATTTCGGAATGTAGAGAAATAATTTAGCAATAAAATGCTGAAATCCATATGACTCTTGCTCCTGAGATTCTGAACGAATGCATTCCCAAAGATCCAGCTGGTAAGTTCCCGCTATGACATAACGGAAGGTCCTGAGTTTTAAGCCAGGCAAACACGAGTTCCAGTTCCAGCAACACTGACAGCTGACCATGCAGTTGTGGAAAGGTACTCACCAAATAGCATATAAACCTTATAAAGCATTTACCCGTTTTGTTAATTTTTTGATGCCATGGTTGTTGTTTTTTATAGTCAGTGGTATTTTAATAGCAAGACCTTGCATTTTTTTTTAAAGATAAAAACTTAAGCATTCTTTTAAATGTTTTGTTTTCTTTTTCAATTAGAGGACTACATTGCATGAAGTTGAGAAGGCAGAAAAGAGAGTTAAAAAAGAAAAATCATAATTGTACCCTCCTGACACAGCCTCCATCCCCATCGTTTATTCTTGCTTCAACAGAAGTGCCATCAAGACCACAATATGATCTTTCTTACCTGCCTTCCCTTCTTCATTCTCTCATTTCTTCTGCCGGCTTCTTATCTCTCTCACATATACACACACACTCCAGGAAAAGCAGGAAAGGGCAAAATGTGTAGACTTCAAGGAATCTATCAAATGGACCTACGCTACCTATGACCTTCCCAACCTCGTATACGCTCAGTAAACATTTGGTTCTTGACTAATACGGACACCTATCAGCAAGGGAACTGGGAAAACCTTAGAGAATCTTACCTTGCCGATATTTAATCCTTCTGGGTCTTTACATCTGGATTAGTGGTATTGTTGGATACTATCCATTCAGAAGACTCCACCAAAGACCTGAGGAAAGGTGACCAAAAAGATGGGAGGGATATGTCAATCAGCCGTGAAAGCTGTCTGATATGCCTAGCACTTTCCTGTTTGAAAAGCCAAATGGGAATACAAGCCCCCGTAGAATTAAAGAGAGACTAGACCCTGGCCCTGTAGCTCAGTGATTAGAACCTCATCCTGACTCACCAAGGTTAAGGTACACACAAGAATCAGTAAAAAAATAAACTCAGCAGAAATATATACCATTTTCTGAAATACCTGGAAAGAGGACACTCAGTGACTACAGACTCATTGACACTGCTTCACACAGAAGAGAATAAATTTTACAACTCTTTGCCATGAGAGGTACTGAGTACTGACAGGAAATAAAAATAAATTCAAAGAGATTTGGGTGTGGAAGGCTGGAGGCAGAGTTAGCCAGTAAAATAAAGGACATCCAGTTACATTTTAATTTCAGATACACAACAAATAATACTAAAAAATTATTTGTTGTGTATCTGAAATTTAAACTTAACCAAGTCACTTGTATTTTGACTTGCTAAATTCAGCGGTCCTACCTGAGGAGGGGAAGGAAAAAGAGGCAGAGACTCTGAGCGATGAAACGAGGTAAAGTGATAGCAAAATGTGAAAGATTTTTTTAAAAGTTTGTGTCTCGTTTATAAATAATGGAATCATCTGTGTTTACAAAAAAGAACGTGAAAGGTTTCCAAATTGAGCTCCTGAAATGTAGACTGTTCCCTATCACAGCAGGCAACTGTGTCTCCTGATGCGTGTTCCCTGGGTGATTCAGCAACAAAACCCCGGCCAGGGGAATGGAGATGGACGTCAACCTTAGAGCTCCTGTGTCCTCAGGTTCTTCCCGGGCCACCCTCTACCCCATCAGAGATTACCCTCCATTTCTGAGACAGCCTGTGCAACGTGGTCCCATCCTCAAGCCACAGAAACCTACTAAGCGTCAGGTACGACGTAAACAAGAGCAGTACCAGGTCCCAGAGAAAGAGTTCAGGTTATGTATTTGTTGAATACCTGAATCAACCCCTTCTCTTCAAAAGCCATTCCCCAGCATTCTGTGATCCGTGATCATCCATTTTCCTTAAAACAAAACAAAACAAAACAAAAGCCTCCTTAGCTTCCCCCCAGCCCTGCACTCTAAAGAAATCCTACACCTTGACACATATGAATTGCCGGGCATACGGGCAGGGGAGGACATTCTGTTCACGGGCCTGCCTGACACAGCATGCTCTTCGTAGGAAACGACCACGCCCCACTTGTTTCTAAGTGCTTCTGGCCTCTCTGTACATATTATGATGACTTCTGTCACTTGGGGGACCAGGTTTTCCCAGGGTAGTTCCTTGTGAGAAATCATCTTTAATAAGTAATCCTGTACAGATGGTAAGCAGAGAATATGACCGGCATACACCCTGACTTGGGCCGATATAAGGCTAAGCATCTGATAAGCGTTTGGTCCTGTCCAGGAAGTAGCTGGACCATGAAATCAGATATGGAAGGAAGTCTGTCCGTGGGAGGGGCCCCCTCACAATGGAGTCTACAGGGACCGGGACCGGGGGAGACAGGAATGTTAGCTAGGCTGAGGGGCTGTGCAAATGTGGACCGCCCAAGGGAGCCTTGGTCAAAACTCATTGCCCTCCACCTCCACTCAGGTGTCACTATGAGTCCAGCCAAAACTTGCTGAATTATTCTGTCCATTTGAAGGAGCGAGGTTTCCTGGGGTGTTCGTGATTCTATAGTTCTTAATGTGTTCGTTCTCCTGTTGTCAATGTATCAGATTATTGAATGAGCCACATCAGGTAGCACATTGATTTTGGAAAATTCCCACTGACAACCATGACTGCAGACATAAGACTATGAGATTATAAGATCCTTTTACTCGCAGGGACTTTTTAAAAACATGTAATTTGTTTTCTATTTCCCTCGATGTGTTGTTCGTGATGGGCACTTAGCAAATATTAGTTAAGTGATGGAATGAATAAATGAATGCATGAATGGTGAACATTAAAATCTTCTCAGATCCATGAGAATGGAACTCGAGACCAGGCTACATGCCATTGTAGGAAAAGCCCCAGAGCGGTCAGAGCTTTACCACACACTGGTCTTGTGACCAGGACAAGTCACTTAAACTCCATGACCTTCAACGTCTGAGGCTGTAAACAAGAATAATCTCCTGCCTTAATTAGTAGTTTGGGGAATCAACTGAGATTTCATATCTGAAAGTGGCTGCAGATCTGGGACAATCAGATAGGATTCAAAACTCAGTTCTCCCCACTTCAGCTACGAGATCTTGCTCATGTGAGTTAACCTAGCAAGGCCTCAGTTTTCTCATCTGCAAAATGGGAATAATCATTACACTGGTTTCATTGAACTGTCATAAAACTGAAATAAGATATCACACACACACACACACACACACACACACACACACACGGTGAGCTAATGTTAATTTCTCTTATCTGGGTTCCCATTCTCTGTATATTTTCTAAAGGTGCTTTTATTCTGTATTGCCCACTAGTCTGCCAATTCACCAGTCAGCAAGTAAATTAATTAGGTAATAAGTGATTCCTTGATCTTTTTTATCATCATCATCATCATCATCATCATTATTTTGGTGATGATTATTAAAGCAGTTGGCCATCGGATAGGCCATAGGTCATGCATGCAAAGCAGCTGCAGCAGTAGGGACCTGCCACCCAGGTGTTTCCTCATCTTAGGACTCACCCTCTAGGTTTCCTCAGATTGTGTCTTTCAGATGAGATCCACCCGCTGGAGCTGAGCTTTGAAGGAACTGGCCCAGAGGTGCAGGAGGAAGTACTTCACTGATAATGGCCCTAGCCACTCTCTCAGGAAAATAATGACCTCTCCCCACCCCCTCCCTTCCCCCAGATCCTCCAGCAAAAGCAGAAAGAAGTCAAGCAAGCTTTCCACCAGAAGCAGCCACGAACACACAGCTCTCATTATCTCTGAGAATTGCTTGGCTATACCAGATAGCAGTTTGTTTTTGTTTTTGTTTTTCATTAAAAAAAAAAAAAAGGCATTTAAGACTCCTGAACAGCATGCTGATTTATACTATCCACCTTTCTTCTTAAACCACCAGATCAACTTATCGATTCTGCTTCTTTTATCCCACCTAGTAGATGCCACACTTTTAAGGGCATCATAAGAGGCACTTTCTGTCAATGCAAGGGTGGGAGCCCTCACAATCTAAAATCTCAGAGAGGATTACACCGAGAGTGCCACACACCTCTGTGCTGGGGATAACATGCTAGGGCCGCTCATCCCAAAGTCCTGGGTCAAGGTCTCCTGTCCCTTATCACTTGTTTTCACTGAGGCTAAACGCATCTGTTTGGATGTGAATAGATTTTTTAACTCCTTTCACAAAGTCTAGTGCTTGAGACCAAGTCAGCCCAGGTTCTGCACTTTGTCCATATTTCAGCAACTCTTGTGCTTGATATTAAAAATAGCTTTGTCTAGTCCATTGAGATCAGACCTAGGAGACAGGCGCCTGCTATTCTAATCTCTGCTTCACAAATAGCTCTCTATGGCCTCGAGCATCTATCAACACTTCCAGGGGGCTCCAGTTATAAAGCAGGAGCCGGCCTCGGTGCCTACGGAGGTAGGCTCTGCTGAACTCTCCTGGGCCATCAATGAAGTTAACGTGAGGCCTACGCAGTCCACTGCCCACACCTGTGGCTCAAAACTTGGAAGCAGTTAGGTACGTCCCACACACTTAGGGTATCCTGTACTTCCCAGGCCGAAACCTACAAAAGTTTCCCTCCAACAGAGCTGGAAGACAGGCTGCCCATCCCCCCTTCCTCTCACCCTCCCAATGCCCCCCAACCTCCGCCCTACCCACCCCCCCAGCCCATCCTCTACTCTGTGAAAGACTATAGACCCCACAGTTGCCAAGGAAACCGAGCCTTTTATTCCATCCCAATGACTGGCTGGTTGGGGCTGAGGAGTGGGGTAACAACTGGTGCCCAGGCCTCGTGAAGCACCCCCATGCGACCCCCCTCTATCTCAAAGGGGGAGGGTAGGCTGCACCCCTGTTGCCTTTTCACCCAACCCCAGCTGGGTGGCACGGAGCCCTTGGGCTCTCAGGAGCTCCTCGGCTGGGGGCTCAGAGAGACCAGTGCTCCCCAGGCCCTCCTCGGGCCCTGGCCCTTTCCAGAGGACAATGGCCTCCATGAAAGGGAAAATTCCATCGCCCAGGGTTCAAGTCTCCAAGGAGTTGCTGGGGCCTCTGTTTAGCCTGGAGTGGGCTCTGAGGAGCCGCTGCAGCTGCCTGGCTTGTTTTCCCCCTCGCTGTGTTTTATTTTTAACCCCTGAGCTGCCAAGGATTGTTTTTCCCCAGCCAGTGCCTGGGAACGGAGAGAGGAAAGAAATGAGGCTTTGTTCCCTTTGGGAAACTAATTGGGAGAGACAGGCGGTGTGGCCCGCTCAGTCCCATTAGGGTGTGAAGCTCCCAGCCCTGCACACGCATCTTTCCCCCAACTGGTGCCCAGGAGGCTGGGAGTGGGGCTGCACCCCTCCCCGCGGCCGAGGCCAGGGGCCAGCAGAGAAGCAAGCACAGCTGCAGAGGGGGACAAGAGCTCAGAAGACATTCAGGAAATAGGAATGCTGGGAGCTGGAAATGTCTCCTCCTTCCCACTTCAAACCCCCAAACCAGCTCCAGCTTTTCTCCCCCTGCTGTTTCTTCCCAGATCTGCATACGAAAACTCGAAAACTCGGGAGCTCAGGCAAAGTAAAAGCCAGGAAAATCAAGGCATACTGCATTTCAATATTAGGTTAATAAGTGGAAAACACCTAGCAGCCCCACTTTTAAGTTTACCAAAGAATTCTTTTTACTCAGGAATTTAATTTCATCACCAATCAGCTAGAAATCAATGAGAAACTTGACCCATACCCATTTCATTTTAAGATTGAATGGAAGATTGAATTTCGAGTAAGGATCCCTAAAAGAATTTAAGGATTGTTCTGATCCCATTTAGAAAAAGAACAAATTTCTTTCTTTTGTCCTTTTTTTTAGGTAGTAACTGTTTGTATTTATTGAATGCCTACTGTATGCCACGTGCATTCTATTTGGGGTTTTATTTTGCAGTTTTATTGAAGATGTAATTAACATCAGAGCAATAGAAATAACTTTAATAATTTTATTAAAACTTCAGCCCTGTTAACTTTCACCCAATCCACCGCAGCTCTGCCCCCTCCCCTCACCCCCCCAACTCCCCCCACCCCACCCCCCTGCACACACAGTGAATCCTGCTGACATGGGTCCCACACTGCCGATGTCCTGTCCTTCCTCTTGTGTGGCAAGACTACATTTTCAGGAAGCTATTAGGCACAATGAGGCAACTTGAAGCTCTGGGGAAGTGTCTACGTGAGTCTACGTGCCTTTCTTTTTGGGGTTGAGGTTTAACCTCCCCCCAGGAATTTCCCAGCATATAAACAAAGGGCTTGAAAGTGAGAGCAGCAGATGGATGGTGAGTCAAGCTGGGACTCAGCACCCTTGAGCCTGGCCGCGGCTCCACTCACATCATCTCACACTTGCTTTCTGCCTCTGCTCCTAGTACATGGAGCCCCGGGCTCCGGCATCTCCGCCCATACTCTCCGTAACAGCATCAGTGGCCAAACCGGCATCAACTCTGGGCCCACCACACCACTCACACAAGGTCCTTGAGGAGTGGGCACTGCTGGCAGCCCTGAACCAGGCCCTCTCAGGGGTGGGCTCCCTGCCACATGCCTGTCTGAAAAGACACCCTTACCCCCATCAGTGTGGACTGTGCATTGAACCATCTGTATTATTTTTTTCAGCCTTTCTTAGGACAAGCTGCTGACCGTTGGGAGACTGGCCAGGGTTAAGGTGGAGCTTCAATGTCACCATTTTCACAGCCCCAGCAAAGTCCATGGTTGGTGCCAAGTTCTTCTTGAGTTGAATAGAATGGAGGAAAGCTGACCAACCCATTGGAATAATAATAGCTAACGTTTACCAAGTGATTACACCAAGACTATTCTGAACAGGTTTTGTGTACTCATTTCTTCTCACCTCAGGATAACCCTGTGAGGTAAGGACAATTATTTTTCCATTTTATGGGTGAGGAAACTGAAACAAGGTTGCAAACCAGGGGATCCCAGGTGCAACAAATACTGAGCAAATAATATAGACTCCCCAAGGAGACACCATCAGAAAGGCTAGAGACCTCTCCCGGCAACCCTGTGTCCACGCTGTAGCATCACCTGGCTTACAGAACACAGAAAGAAAGATGCAAGGGGCCTCTCTGGAGGCTTAAGGAGGCAGGCAGGTGGTTTCATTGGGCAAACGTGGCTTGAGAGTCGGGAGACACGGATTCCCATTCTGGCTCGGCCTTTATCCCTGAGACCATTGCTGACCATTCCAGCATCTAAGCTCCACCCTCCTCCTTGGTCAGTCACAAGGTCTCCCAGACCTCCTGTGTCCCTGCCCGCCCTTGGATTTTGTGAAGAACAGTGACAGGCAGCACATGTTGGTGCAAGGACGGGTCTTAGGCAGGGTAACCCCAACAAATGACCACCTACTCCACACATGAGCCTTAGTATGCGCAGTTCAGTATTTTGGGAACTATGTGCTCTTTTGAAATGTGTCTGTTTGGGCCATGAGTAAGTATTGGGGCAGAGGGGATGGGGGCCTTTTTCCAGTTAGTGAAGTGAGGCTTCATGGAGGAAGAAGACTTTCTTAGTCACATTTCCTGTTTCATACTGACCTTTTAAAAGGAAACCCACAAGTAAACCTGTGCTAAGGCCTGCTTACAAGATCAACCCACAGGTATGATAAAGATAATCTAAATAAAGACCACACTTAACCTGAATCAGTGGAAATAGTAAGACAGTAAGAAGATCTGATGGACTGAGATAAAGGAGATGGTGTTCCTCAAACTGCAAAGTGCAAGGTCACGTAAAAGAGTGAAAGGCCCTTCAACAGGAGTCCAAGCAAAGAGGCAGAGAGAAACCATACAGCAATCTCCCCACCAATCTCTATATACTTAGGACTTAGCTCCTCGGCATAAAACGGAGACTCGAAAAATTAAGAGAAGCCCTGACTGGTGTGGCTCAGTTGGTTGGGCATTGTCCCACAGAGCAAGAGGTTGCCAGTTCGAGTCCTGGTCAAGACACATGCCTGGGCCCCCCACCCACCCACTCCGTTGGGTTTTGTGCGAGAGCCACTCACATATTGCTGTTTCTCTCCCTCTCTTTCTCCCTCCGTTCCCCTCTCACTAAAAATAAACAAAATGTTTTAAAACCTTTTAAAAAATAAATAAAAATTAAGAGAACTGTTTGGAGGGATTTCAAAACAAACAAACAAACAAAAACAAGTAATGATGACCGAGTTATAAACATAGTGATGAGAATGAGAGTAGCTGGCCTGGTACGGAAAGGACCAGGAGGTAACTGAAGAAGCATAGAGTTGGTGAGGATTGGTGGTTTGATGGATGATGACAAAGGGACGTTTCCGAATGGCAGGTCCAAACCGGGGCAGAGACGTGCGTTGTCCGAGAATGGACTGAAAATGACTGGTCGGTGGAGCGGGTCGCTATGGCCCGGCGGGCCTGGCCTCCCCAGGAGAGCCCGATGGTCAGGTTCTGGAGCCTGAGTGCTGGTGCGGTGAAGGATCGACTGCCTGTGCGCTCTTCGCTCTGTTCAAGGAAAGCGCCCCAGAGGAGATTTTAGGTCGGGAAAGCCTTGTTTGTTTTGTTTTAAACAAGGAGGCCTGGAATTGGGCTGAGGGAAAAAGTCGGGCGGAGGAAGCAGTGATAATGTCAGCGAAAATGGAGCGGGGAATAGGGGTAGGAAATGACAGGCAATGACCCAGAAAACCCTCTAAGATCGGGGGTGGGGGAGGCAGTCCAAACTAAAAAAGGACATTTTATTTTACTTTATTGGATAAGGGGTACAATCCCAAGTTGGAAATAAAAACAAAAAATGATAAATAATATCATACGCCCACCTCTTCCCCAATCTGTCCAGTTCTTATGACCATATGCCTATCTTTATTCATTTCTCACATATCATTCCAGACTTTCTTCACCTAATTACAAACAAATATACTCATTGGTATTTGCTTTTTCCATTCTTTTTTTTTTTTTTTTTTTTGAGCAAAGGTAGCATAATACCATACTAACATAGTATCATACCCTGGGCTATTTCACCGAAAGTATGTGCTGGAATTCTTACACTCTCAGTAGCTGGGGGGCTTCCTGATACCTTTTTGAAGTAGGAGAAAGGCAAAGAGGTAGGGGAGGGGCGGGGAGGGGATGAGAACCCTGAGGTGCTCCTGACTGGAATCCCTAAAGTGTCTCCCAAGCCAGCTTCCATGTTTGTCTCCTGTCCAACTCCATACCCAAACCTGTCACCCAAACCCAGAGCTATTTTCAAATTCCCCACCACACCTCACATGTCTTTAAATCTTCTATCTGCTCCAGGAGATTTCATCCTCAGGGGCCACATCCAACAAAGTCACTGAGGAACTTAGTGCGTTTGACAGAGGAGAAAGTGACGTTGCAAAGAAAGGGAATGTCAGGCCTCAGCATTTAGGAGAACACCAGGCCCCTCGAGGCCCAGGAGGGCCACTCGGCTGCCAGAACCCGAACTTCTGGCTGTCCCTCGGAGTGGGGCTCGGGGCAGCAAAGGCTGACGCCCAGGACCACATCATTATGGGAAAGTGCCACGGCCTGCTCCACCACCCCAGGGTTCCCTTAGCCACTGCAGCCCTTCTCAGCCCTATGTCAGACCCACTGTCCTCTTCCCAGGCCCAAGCTTCCCAGGGCTGAGAGCCTCAGTGCCCACCCTCCTCCAGCCCTGAGCAGCCCAGGAGCAGAGGGGAGGTATGGTCCTGGGGATTCAGAGGCACCCTTCGCCAAGTCAAAGTTGAATGAGGCCTGAGAGCTTGTCAAAATGTGTCCACGGTGCCTCTGCTCGACAGCAGGGCTCGGGTGGGAAGATGGGAAGGTGGGAAGGCAGGTGTGGGGTGGGGCACCTGTGCTGGCCGCCATGCCACATCTCATGTCTCCCATGAGGTTACCCCCTGATCCTCGGAGCTCAGGACACACACACCCCCAACTACTTCATGTTCCCAGGGCATCTCTACCTGCTGGCCCATGGCTGCCCTTGAAATAACCGCCACTGTGTGCTGGTTACGAGCACGGGGTTTAGGGTCAAGTAGCTGTAGGTGTGTGTCCTTGCTCAGCCCCTAACAATCTGTTTGGCCAGGGTAAGTTCCTTAACCTCTTAGAGTCTAAGTTTCCTTATCTACAAAATGGAAATAATATCTATTTGGGGGGATTACTATGAGGACTAAATTTAAGTGCTGCTATAAAAACTCTGTCCGGTTATAATCAAATGCTCAGAGAGTGGCCATAGTCATGTCTCTTCCATCTGCCTTGCAGAGCCCAGCACCCAAGCACCAGTAATAAGCGGACCCAAGGCTGCGGGCAGCCCGTGCGCAGGCCGGCTTTGAAAAGCCTCAGGTGAGCGGTGGCCACAGGTAAAGCAGCACATCCAGCAGCCAGTCAAGCTACCAGTCTGAGCACAGGCCTCTCTCTCTCTCTCTCCCCTGAATTTCGGGAGACAGAAAAAGCCCTCCTGCCCCTTGCTTGGTGTCTCCTAAAGCATCTCCACCTCCTGGCCCTGGAAAAACAAATCCACGAGGCACAGGAGGCCGTGTAGAGGGGGCCTCTCGTTCTGTACACAGCCACTGTCTGTTTAACCAGCCAGTTTCTAGTTTTTTCTGTATCCCTGGCATGCAGGCCTGGAGGAAGACTGAGCCTGGATACAGCATGGCCTCCTGATCAACGCTGAGGAGGGGCAAGAGGCCAGGCTGGGCCTTGCTGTGTTTCACCGGTGCCCAGAACAGCCCTCCTCCTCAGAGCTGCCCAGAGGCCGTGCGCTGGCAGGCCACTCGCACTTCCCAGGCCCTTTGCCCAGAGCAGACTCGGCATAAGAAGGTGTCCACAGTGCCCATGTCCCACCAGGCTCAGATATGGCAGCCCCAGGAGGTCACCCCAATCCAGGGTTCCCCCCACACTGGGCTTTTCAGGAACTTCTTGAAGGGATGGGGACCCCGGACAACATAATCCATGAGCATGACCAGGTTAACTATTCCCCAGGGAAGGAGACAGGAGGACCCCCACCCCACCCACTCAGGTCAGCAGTCTTTCCACACTGTCACTCCGGCATGCTCTGTGTCCAGTGCTGGAGGTGGACTGGATGGTGCAGAGGCCCCAACAGAACCTGACAGAACGAATTCCTGACAGGTCCAGGAATTTTTGTTCTTGGGTCCCTGCATCATATGTTTAGAAGCTGCCTTGGCTTAACCAGTTCTGTCCCATTTTAGGATCTTCAGGGAGGATTGGCAATCCAGGATGCTAAACAACCAGACCCATTAGGCTCCTGCAGTCCCAAGGGCAAAGATGCAAGTGTGAACAGACCCCAGGGTCCCAGAACCCCTTAACAACTTTCCTACTATGGCCCTGAGACCCTTTCTGGCACAACCCAGCCCACTGACCAGTCTCGTCTTGAATCATACCCCATCCTCTGTGCTGCACCCATGTGACGCTCCCTCCTGACTCCAATGCCTAGCCTATCTCACCCAGGTGTGTCCCTCTGGCCTGAGATAGCCAACCTCTCCCTTCACCTAACTAACCTACTTCACCTTGTACTTCTGCATTTGCATTCTAAAACTTAAGCAAGGGTCTAGGTTCATCTTAGCCTGTTGAGATCTTTCAGGATGCTGACCCCATCCTCCAGTGGCAGGCATGCTTATCTATCTCATTCTGTGACATCTACAACTTCCAAACAACCCTCTGCTGTTTTATTGTTGCTGTTGTCATGGCACCCTGTAGGTCCTTGTCATTAAAGTGGTTGGATAGGAATGGGTCCTGCAGCCCATGACAAAAGCTATCCCACCTAGAAGCTGATGTGGATCCACTCATCACTGTGCCAAAGGCAGGACAAGGACAAGGCAGTTTTCTGTTTATCAGCTGCTATGGAACAAACCAGTTCAAACTCAGTGGTGGAAAATGCCAATCACTTTACTACACTCGCAAAGTCTCTGAGTCAAGACTCTGGACAGAGTTCGGGGGGAATAGCTTTTCTCTTCTCCACCATGTCTAGGGCTTTAGGCAGGAATAGTAGATGATGGCGGGGAGGTGACCTGACTAGTTGGGGGCTGAAGGTATCTAGAGGCTTCTTGGTTCACATGTCTGACACCAGCATGGGGATGACTCAAAGGCTGGGTTGTCCCACTTGGACCTATGTGTGACTTCTCCGTGTGGCTTGGATAACTCAGTATGGCAGCTGGGCTCCCAGGGTGAGTATTCTAAGAGAAACAGGAAGAAACTGCGGGGCCTCTCATGACCAAGCCTTGGGCGTCACAGAGGATCCCCTTCTCTGAACTCCGCTGATCAAAGCAGTCACACGACTTACCAGATTCAAGGGGAGGAACCCAGACCCCACCTCTGGATGGAAGGAATGTCCCAGAATTTTAGAGCAGCCGCAGCAGCCCTGACAGTCTACACCCAAGTGCAGAAGCACACAGAGTTGGGTCACCCTGACCACATCAGGGTAATATATTTTGGCCAGCAGTTTCCTCAATGGGGAGGAGTAATCAAGAAGAAGCCAAATTCAGAGACCGCTGACATCCCTACAGAGAGGACTACAGACCAGGTTACCACAATAAGGACCCTCTAACAGAACAGTAATGCGAGGTGGATCACCTGAAAAAGGCAGAAGCCCAGTTATCACCGTGAGGGTGTGCACTGGGTCAGACCAGCAGCATGTGACATGATGCCATCAACAGATTCAGCTGAGCACCATCACTCCTCCTCTAGAGAGTGCGGGAGAGTTCACCCATGCCCATGCTGAAATTTAAAAATATTGGGGTGGCCAAAAAGGCTATTTAGTTTTTTCTGCAAAATAAAATACACATGTTTCATTTTCACCAATAATTTTATTGATTTAGATATTTTGAATATGTGGGCTATCTCCCACATGGTATAATGTTGATCGGTCTCCATTATGTCTTGATTTGATCACTATCAAGTTTGACCAGTCTATCAGACCATGGAATATCACCCAGCAAGAAATCTCCAGCATGAAACCTCGCAAACCCCTTTTGACATGTTCAATCAGTCACAGCACCTTCTCCAAACACTGTACAAATCTTTCTTCTTTTTTGCATTTCAGTTGCCTTTTTACCTTTCTTGAAATATAAAGCATAATAAGCCAAAAATATTGTGTATTTTCTTCCATCTTCACTATTAAAATGGCTACACGAAAATTCACCAATTTGGATAAGTTTTTTATTAATGCATGTTGAGATGACAGCTGTCACATGTAATCTAACAAAACTGTTTCAAATGAAGTTAAAGACAACTAAGTGCTTACTAGAACCAATTTATGGAAAAAACCAAATGAACTTTTGGGCCAACCCTTTATATCTCTGGACGTGCTCTTGATCTGACAATTTATACCTTGAATCCATGCCAGTTTCTAGTGATCCTCATGCCTTTTAAACACACATGGACCATCCTTAACCATCTGAATTCAATGTGGATCTTATCAGACTGGGAAAGAAAGTAGGCAGTACACAGACCAATAGAGCAATAGAAGAAAGCAAATGGAGAAGTTCTTTAGAATTATTCCTAAGTTCCTCTAAGGATGCTAGAGGGAAGATGGGGTCCCAGGGCCCTGTGGTTCCAGTGGTCCTGGCCTGCCGGCAGCCTCACCTTTCACTCTTCATCGAAGTCCTGCTTCAAGACAGGCTCCATTTCTTTCAGAAAACAAACCATTTGCACTAATCTTGGGTCATTTGAAGGCTGTTATACCTCACAGGTTGGAGTACTTGGGACTTGGAAGCTCATAGAGGGGCAGAGGAGAGGAAATAGCTCAGGGAAGGGCCTGGGAGAGAGTGAAGAAAATGAAATTGATTTGGGAGGTGGCAGTGGCATACAGTTCTTCCCATGGAAGCTGGGACCTGCCATAGGCCATCAGCCTCCAGGCGTCTGGCTCACCCAATCCTACAGCCAGAGCTGAGTAGTGCCTGCTCTGAGGGCGTCTAACGCAATGCTCCCATTTTAGAGATGAGGAAACTCTCAGATTCCATTAGTACTCACTGAATATCTGTGTGCTCCCCCTGCATTTCCCAGTCTTCCTTGCAGTTAGGTAGAAATCAAATGATTCATTCTGGCCAAGAGACTATAAGTGACATGTGTCACTTCTCAGCCAAACAGTTAAGAGCTGATACTCCTCCCCCATCCTTCTCTACCCTGCCATTGTGATTTTATAGCCTGCATGATATGACAGCATGGCTACATGATGGAAGAAGTTTTATCCATCCTTATCAGAGCAAGAAATAAAGTTGGATCACAGCAAGCTACTAAAACTTGAGGGTTCTTTTGTCACTGCAGCATGACCTGGCTTAAACTGACTAATGTGAAAATCAAGGCCTATAGGAGAAAATATGGATATTGAGTAACACTGAAGGATATCTATCAGATACCCCCCACCCCATCAGGAAAGCATAATCAATGCAAGTAAGATGGTAGGATTTTCTGCTCTGTGTTGATGGTCAGGCAGCATTGACCTTCTGTGGTCAAGCATCACTATGTAGTGCTTTATAATTTACAAAGCACATTCATCGGCCCTATCTTGCTTAATCCTCCCAGCAACCTTGGTGAAGCCATCTTTAGCCCTATTTTATTAAAACTCTAAAAGATATGTCTAGGGAATCCTGGCCAAAATGGAGGTATAGGTGGATACACTCTGCTTCCCCACACAGCTAAAACAAGGACAACAACAGATTTAAAAACAACAACAACCAGAGCTGCCAGAAAATAGAACTGCATGGAAATCCAGCAACCAAGGAGTTAAAGAAGAAACATTCATCCGGACTTGTAGGAGGGGCAGAGATGGGCAGCCAGGGCAGAGAGGATGCATGGCAAGGTGGTTGCTGGCGGTCCCACATTTGTGTGCAGATAAACCAAGAGGAACAACTGGGGAGTGAGAGAGACTGTGCAACCCAGGGTTCCAGCACAGGAAAAGAAAGCCTCAAAGTCTCTGGTAGTAAAAACTGTGGGAGTTGTAGGAGTGGGAGAAACTCCCAGCCTCACAGGAGTGTTCCTTGGAGAGACCCATGGCGTCCTAGAATGCACGCAAACCCACTGTCCTGGGACTCAGCACCAGAAGGGCCCAATTTGCTTGTGGGTAGCAGGGGAAGTGACTGAAAGCTGGCTGGGAGCCCAGCAAGTGGCATTGTTTCCTCTCAGACCCCTCCCCCACATACACAGCCACCAGGCAGTGACGTGGGTTGCCCCGCCATGGTGAATACCTAAAGCTCCGCCCCTTACAATGTAACAGGTGCACCAAGACAAAGAAATATGGCCCAAATGAGAGAACAGATCAAAACTCCAAAAAAAGAACTAAGCAATGAAGAGATAGCCAAACTATCAGATGCAGAGTTCAAAACACTGGTAATTAGGACGTTCACAGAAATGGCTGAGTATGGTCACAAAATAGAGGAAAAAGTGAAGGCTATGCAAAGTGAAATAAAGAAAAATACACCAGGAACCAACAGTGAAGGGAAGGAAACTGGGACTTGAATCAACGATTTAGAGTAGAAGGAAGAAATAAACATTCAGCCAGAACAGAATGAAGAAACAAGAATCCAAAAAAATGAGGAGAGGCTTAGCAACCTCCAGGACAACTTTAAATGTTCCAACATCTGAATCATAGGGGTGCCAGAAGGAGAGGAGGAAGAGCAAGACATTGCAAACTTATTTGAAAAAAATAATGAAGGAGAACTTCCCCAATCTAGCAAAGGAAATAGACTTCCAGGAAGTCCAGGAAGCTCAGAGAGTCCCAGAGAAGTTGGTCCCAAGAAAGCACACACCAAGGCACATCATAATTACATTACCCAAGATTAAAGATAAGGAGCGAATCTTAAAAGCAGCAAGAGAAAAGGAGACAGTTACCTACAGAGGAGTTCCCATAAGACTCTCAGCTGATTTATCAAAAGAAACAGGTAAGAAGGGACTGGAAAGAAGTGTTCAAAGTCATGAAAGCCAAGGGCCTACACACAAGAATACTCTATCCAGCAAAGCTATCATTTAGAATGGGAGGGCAGATAAAGTGCTTCCCAGATAAAGTAAAGTTAAAAGAGCTCATCATCACCAAGCCCTTATTAAATGAAATGTTACAGGGACTAATCTAAGAAAAAGAAGATGATGAAAACTATGAACAGTAAAATGACAACAAACTCACAACTATCAACAACTGAGCCTAAAAAAACAAAAACAAAAACAAACTAAGCAAACTGCTAAAACAGGAACAGAGTCACAGAAATGGAGATCACATGGAGGGTTATCAGTGGGGAGTTGGGGGGAGAATGAGGGAAAAGCTACAGGGAATAAGAGGCATAAATGGTAGGTTCAAAATAGACAGGGGAAGGTTAAGAATCGTATAGGAACTGGAGAAGCCAAAGAACTTATACGTACGACCCATGGACATGAACTAAGAGGGGAAATGCTGGTGGGCGGTGGGGGAGGTACAGGGCAGAGGGGAATAAAGGGGAGAAAAAAATGGGACAATCTGTAATAGTGTAATCGATAAAATATACTTAAAAAAAAAAACAAAACAAAGCAAAAAAAGATATGTCCAAAATAATACAATGAGAAAAAGATGAAGCCAAGACTAGAATCCAGTCCTTCCTTCCCACATTGCATAATTGTCCATGTTTTTAGAATACTGGCATCTTTAAAAAAGACTATACCAGCCTTGACCAGGTAGCTCAGTTGGTTAGAGTGTTGTCCCAATACCCCAAGGTTGCAGGTTTGGTCTCTGGTCAGGGCACATACAAGAAGCAACCAAGGAATACATAAATAAGTAGAACGACAAATCTCTCTCTCTCTCTCTCCCTCCCTCTTCCTTCTCCTCCTCCTCCTCCTCTTCTCTCTCTCCCTCTTCCTCTCTCTCTGTCAAATCAATAAATTCTTTTAAAATTTTGTCAAATTTTAAAAAAAGATGAGAGCTTTCTTTTCTCCCTCCCTCTCCAAAAATGTACTGGTTGGTATAGACTTGTTTTTTCCATAGGTCTACTTTTGCAGTATGTTTATTTCAATATTTAAATTTTGCCAGGAAATAACGAGACACACCCCAAGGAGTCACAGAGCCAGGGCTGGGAAGCTCTACCCTCAGGGGTCCCTGTCTGAGAGAGTCCCCTTGGCTGGTCCCTGAGGAGGCACAGCCACCACGGCCCCTGTCGGACTAGCAAATGAAGAAGTTGAATTGATCTCCATCAAAGCAAGATTTCTTCAAAAACTCCCAATCAGATTCAGGTTCCTCTTCTTCACACCACAGAGGGCGGGTGAAGGGGACCTTCGGGGGCCGCTTCCCCTTTCAACAAAAAGGGGAATTGCTGCGGCCTGAGGACTGCCATTTGTGTTTGAGATTAGGTGACAAGTTAAAGGCCAAGGTTGGGGACCCAGGACCCAGGCTCTCTTGAACTCCGTACTCTCCAAATTGCCACCTCAACCAGTGGGAGCCCAGACTCACTCAAGAGGCAATACGCCCCTGCAGCCCTCAGCCCTGGCTCCTAACCTGGGCCCACCTGATCTGGATATCACTTCAGGTCCTCACTTGCCCTCCCCTCATTGTCACTACCCAGATGGATAACTCAGTCCTGGGCCTCCAATTCCCCTCCAGCCCCTTCTCTCTCAGGACTCCACAGTCCGACTTCCATCTTTACCTTGATTCTTGAACTGTTCCCACCAATGCCATCACCAAGGTGCTGTTGTCCAAACGAGAACACCTTAGCTTCAAACCAGGCCCCACTACTAACAAGTTTGTGACCCTGAACAAGCTATTTCCCTTCTCTAGTCTCAGTTTCCTCATCTGAAAAATTGGGATGATAATAACACCTGGCTCGTAGGATGGCTGTGAGGGTGAAATGAGGTAACGAGGGTCAAACATTTGGTAAAATGCCCGGCTCACACAGTCTAGCATGTGATGAATCCAGGTTTTCAATCCTTCATTCAAAACCCTTGGGACCAGAGATCATAACTTTTCTTTTTTTAAATTGAGATATAATTGACATATAACATTGTATTCGTTTCAGGCACACAACTTAATGAGTTTATATATGTGCATATTGCAAAATGATTACCACAATAAGTTTAGTTAACATCCATCACCGCACATAGTTACATTGTTTTTTCTTGTGTCGATAGCTTTTAAGATCTACTCCCTTAGCAACTTTCAAGTATACAATGCAGGATTATTAACTATAGTAACAATTACATGTCCAGGATTTGCTTATCTTATAACTGGAACTTTGTAACTTCTGACACTCTCCCCCTATTTTGCCCACCCCCCTCATCCCTGGCAACCACCAATCTCTTCTCTCATATCTATGAGTTTGGTTATTTTTAATTTTTTTTCCAGATTCCTATATAAGTAAGACGATACACTATTTGTCTTTCTTTGACTTATTGCACTTAATTTTTCTAATTTTAGGAGGTGATGTGGTACATAACCATCTCTAACACACCTCACTCAGCAAGCGCCAGGGCAAATGCCCCACAGTCAGACACGCTCATGATTCTGCAGAGAACATGTCCACGTGCACCTGGAGGGACGTAAAGACTAAAAACCTCACCACTCAGGTCGAGTGTTGCTGCCAGATAAGATCTGGCACGAAATTGACACAGACAAAAAGAATAAATAAATAAATAAATAAAAAGTCAACTTTATTTTTAGGTCAATATTGCTCATATTTACACACTTGGATTTTGCAGTCGCCTAGAATGTAGCATGTGCTTGATGACTCCTTCCTAGGAAGCCTTGGCTCCGGAAGTCCTCCCTGCTGTCTCACCCCAACCGAACTCCCCCGCTTTGTGTCCCGCAACCCATGGGAAGGCTCTGGACGGTCTGAGATCATCTTACATCGATACCTGCTCCATAGCCCCACATAACGAAGTCAACTCTTTGAGGGCAGGAGTAGCAATTTCTACTTTTCTGGTTACAATGTGGCAGCACCTAGTAGGTCCTGGTGGGACTAGCAACAGTTACAAATGCACATCTACAGTTTCTCTGCTTTGCTGCCCAGTTTTTCTCCCCACTTGCCTCACTTAATAACTCTTCCTTATTCCTTCTGTGGCTCTCCACAGTCTGATGGTTCTGCTGCAGCGTCGTTCCCATTGCACACGCCCCGTGCTGTCCCTCCCTTCCTCCATCCTGGTGGGTTCCCCACTGCCCTGGAGTCCCCTCTGGGCCCTGCCTGCCTTTCAAGTGTAGGGGAAGTTGGATTTTCCATCCAGAAATATGAAACCCAAGTCTTCTTCTTTTGTGGAGCCTTCACAAAACCTCATTCTGGAGCTTAAGGTACTCTTTATTTTACCAAATCAATTTGTTTTTCGGCAAATTTCTGTACATGAATCCTCTCTCACCACTATTTCCATTATAAATTGGAAACGGGTTTAGAAGAAAACGAGCTCATGGAAGGCCTCCCAGCATTCTGATATGAGTCCGCATCCCAAGGACCTGCTGTGAAGTTCCACCACATTCCACGGGAAACCACGGCCTGGGTCCTGTTCCACCATGTTCCTCGGGGAGTCTCAGCCTGGGTCCTGTTCCACTGTGGACCTCAGCCTTTCACTTTTGCCCTCTCTTGGTCCCCTCTCTACAAGGGTCTTCAGCAGGAGTCGAGCTCAGGTCCACCCTTCCAACCCCACTTTCCCGTCAGGGCCACCCCTCCTCTTCTCCTCTGCAGCTGGAGAGACTTTCCTGAGGGGCTGCTCACTTCTTTCGTCCCTTTTAAACCGATCTGCCCCTGATGGTTAATGTATAGACTCGCTTCCGATGTCCCCTGCTGTCACTAGCTCACAACAAATTACACGGAGTCCTAAATTCCAGTTTTCTCAAACTGGAACTTTTATTTCCTTCTCCTTCCATTTCCCACTCAGGTCTCACATCTTCCTTGCAGGTCCATCACCCATCATGGCCAGGGAACTCACACTCAGCCAACCCAAAACATTAGCAAACCTAAAAC
>PVJD01008375.1:0-73273 GCA_004026545.1 Mormoops blainvillei
GGTTTCTAATGGGACTTATCCCAGGGCTGTTGGGAAGATAATGACACAATGTGCACAAAATGCTTTGTATAGTTCCTGGGGCAGAGAGGTTTCTCACTGATAATTAATAACCACAGAAAACTTAGTCTGCCTTTCTGATTCATACCAGAAATCTCTAGAAATGGGATGAGTTTCTGACTTCAAGGATATGTAGAGCCTCGAAGTTGATACAGTTTGCCAAAATTGAGAGGCAGATCTTGTGTCTCCTCACCTGCTGTCTGTCTACTTGATTCTTATTCCATCTTGAAGGATCAGTTTATATTCTATCTCTTACGTGAAGTCATATCTAGCTTTCTGGTTCACAGTAAATCCTTCATTCCTTGAACTCCTAAATGATTTTTAACTCTCTGCTCTCTTTGGCACTTAATTATGTGCTGCCTTATGATTCCGTGTCTCACTGTCTTGTATCGTGACTTCATCTGACAAAGTCTGATTTAGACTGAGAGATCAGAGGTATCTCTATTGATGTGTTATTTATCAGGCAGTGGGGAGGGCACATGCAAAGGGCCTGAGGCAGAGATTTTGTAGATGTAAGGCCAAAATGAAGTGGAAGATTTGACAACTAAGTGGAAAATAACTTACTAAGTTTTGCATTCATACTACTTTATGGGGCATCTTTATTCTAAGCCCTGGAAACGGGGACATGGAGATTAATCAAACCAGATACATTCCTTTCAGGACTAATGAAGGAGGCTATGATGATTTCTGCAGAGGCCGACCATGGCGGAAGGTTATGATGCATGGCAGTAGAAGGGTAGAGAGAGTAGCTATTTCAGCCTGTGGAGGCTAAAGGAAGATTGTCCAAGAAGGAGACATCTGGGTGGGATCTGACAGAGCAGTTTTGTGGGCAGGCACACAAAGGAAGAGGAAGTCCAGACCTAGTCTTGACAGGAATGGTGGCAGGGAGAGAAGAGTAATTTCAGAGAACAGTAGCCAGCAAGGGTCTCTTAGGAAAATTAACATGCTTGGACTTTATCTGTAGATGGGAAACCAGGGGAGGCTTCTAGGCAGGAGAGCAGCAGGTCTGGCTACAGTGCGGAGAATAAATAGGGTTGTGGTGGAGACTGGAGTCAGGGAGACCCATGGGGAGCCTGGGACAATTGCCCAGGCTAAAGGCCTGCGTTGGGACAATGATTACAAGAATGGGTAAGAAAGATATGGGAGATTTTTCAATGTAAAACCTGTAAGACTTGGGAATGGGTTGGTTTTGGAGGCTAGGGAGAGGGTGAGTCAAGACTTTGCAACTTTCAATCATGGAAGACTGGATGCAGGTGGAGCCCCTTGCTAAGACCAGAGATGCTAGGAGGAGAGACAGGATTTTGGGAGCAGGTTGGTGGAGGCAGATTGGGGGGCTTTAAGTGCTTTCCTTTGGTACCATGGACAGCTCCAAGGATCTCCAGAGTCCTTGGAATGGACTATGTAGTAGATCAATGGTTTTGTTTGTTTGTTTGTTTGTTTGTTTTGACTCTGGCTGTCTTAGAAATCAGTGGAGGACCTAATTTAACAGGCAGACTTCCCGACCCACCCAGATGTTCTTCCCTAAACTCTCGGGAGCTCCTGGGGTTCTGAAGCCTGCGTTCTTAATAAACACCCTGGGTAACTCAGGTGCAGGTGGTCAGTTGACTATACTTAAACACTGAAATAAAGCCATGGTGGGCTCCAGGGGAAGACATAAGAGCTCTCTCTGCTACTAAAAAGGCTTGGACTGCTTGAGTTTAGGACCTTGTGCATTTAAGGCAGTTTATTTACACAGTGAAGCCCTGGGCCAAAACAAAGAAATAAGAGACCTGGGGAGATGAGTGAGGGAGAGGGGCTGCCTTACTTGATACCTTTAGTGTTCCTCTCATCCTGTCAAGCAGAGCATGACCCAGTACACCTGTGTGTAGTTACGGTCACTGCCTTCAATCTGGGGCTCTATGATCCCCCACCAAGCTCATTCCCTAAAAACCCAAATGTGGCTCCTTCAGTGCAGGGAAGAGCCCTCCCCTTGGACTGGCTTTAAAAACATATGACAACCCCGAAGCATTGAAAGCAGAGGCATGGAAATGTGTGCCTGTATTCACAGAAGCATTCTTCAAAATAGCCAACAGGTGGAAACAACCCAAGTGGCCTTTGAGGGGTGGATGGAGAGAATGTGGTAGATGGATATAATGGACATTACTGAACTTTCAGAGGGAAAGAAATTCTGAGACATGCTACCACATGGATGAGCTGCGAAGGCATTATGCTGAGTGAAACAAGCTAGTCACAGAGGGACAAACACTCTCTGATGCCACTTATCTGAGGTACCTACAGGAGTCAAATTCATAGAGGCAGAAAGTAGAGGAGTGGTTGCCAGGAGCTGAGGGAAGGAGAAGGAGGAGTTAGTGTTTGATGGGTGTAGGGGTGTCCAATCTGCAGCCCGCACGCCACGTGCGGCCCAGGGTGGCTATGAAGGTAGCCCAACACGAAATCATAAATTTACTTAAAACAGTATGAGATTTTTTTGTGATTATGTGTCACAGTGTATTTAATGTGTAGCCCAAGACAACTCTTCTTATTCCAGTGTGGCCCAGAGATGCCAAAAGGTTGGAAACCCCTGGAGAGTTTCAGTTTGAGAAAAAGAAAAACATTCTGGAGATGGATACTGGTGATGGTTGTTGCAAAACAGCGTGAATGTACTTAATGCCATTGAACTGTACACCTAAAAATGGTTAAAATGGTAACTTTCGTGTTGTTTATTTTACTACAAAAAACTGACATCATAGGAAAAGTCGTGGTTCATGTCATCAGCCCGAGAGGGAATCTGCAGGGATTCTCCAAGGCTTCCCCATCCCGTAGGGCGCTCTCCGAAAACCAGGAAGGTGTCTCCCCGTCAGGACATCAGGACTGGGCTCTCTCAGGAGCAACAGGTGTCCCTTCAAACGGAAAGCCCCTCCCTGAGGACCTGAACATTTCCCGTCCATCAACAGACCGAGGTGCTTCCTGATGGTAGTTTCTTAGAATAGGTGAGTTTTGCCTCCTCCTTCAGACTGGCAGCTATCCCAGCGAGTAGGTATGCGGGTGGGAGAAGCGGGCTTCTTCTTGTCGAGTTTTGTCTGTGCTCCCCAGTCCCCAGGCTCAGGAGCCCCACCAGTGCCCAACACTTTTCTACCCCCTCCTTCACCTCCAGCCTCTGCAAGTTCTGCGCCCCCAGCGGGCGCGCTCACGGGCCCAGGAGACTTTCTGCCCTCTTTCAAGATGGCCGCTGCTGCTTCTGTGACAGGCCTGGTCACGTGGGAACAGCCGCCTATGAGGTCGCTGGGGCTTGGTCCGCGATTGTCCCTATTCGGGCCCCGTCCTAAGGTGGCGACGGCCACTGTCAACCCGAGCCTGAGCGATCATGGCAACGGGCTCGGGCGGGGAGCGCGTGGCAGCGGTGGCAGCGGAGGCAGTTTGGTCGCGGACTGGGGCGGCGGGGCGGCGGCGGCGACGGCGGTGGCAGCGGCCCTGGCACCGGCTCTGAGCGCCATGCAGCGGGGCGGCTCCGACAGGGAGCTGGCGGCGGGGCGGGAGGCGGAGGCGGTGGCCGCGACCGCAGCGCAGGAGGCGGCGGAGGCAGAGCAGGTCCGCATGGACGCGGGCGCGTCCGGGGAGCCTGAGCGCAAGGCCAGGGAGGAGCCGACCAGGGACCCGGTCGCGGCGCGGCCCCGCGCGGCCGAGGAGGGGGACGCCCGCGTCCTCCCGCGGCCGCCGCCCGCGCTGCCAGTGTTCCGGCCGAGGCCGGCGCCCGCGCCGGGTGTCTGGCTGCAGGGGAAACCCAGGAGCAAGGGCCGAAGTTGCAAGCGGAGCTCGGGCCGCAGGTCGGACGAGTACCACTCTGTGCGTCCCGTCACCGTGGACAGCTCCAAGGCCAGGACCTCCCTGGACGCCCTGAAGATCAGCATTCGTCAGCTCAAGTGGAAGGAGGTGAGGCCCGGCCCCGCCGCGTGGGCGCAGGGGGGTGGACAGGACGGCCTCGCAGGAGCCGGCCGGCCCTGGCCAGGTGTGAGGGCTGAGCTCCGACCACAAACTGCTCACCCCTCAAGGCCTAGCCCCAAAGTCACTTCCTCCCGAAGGCTCTCAGCCCCCTCTAGACCAAGTAGCCACTCCTTCCTCTGGCTGCCCCACCGCGCTGTGGTCTCCAGCGCTCAGCACCCGCCTCTCCACACGGTAGACATTTGTTTATGTGTCTGTCTGCTCCACTAGCCCGTGAGCCCCGGAGGCCTGGAACTCTCTTTCACTTCTTCATTTCAGTTATATTTGTTTAGCACTTACTGTGCGACTCTTGGGCAGTGTAACCATTTGTATCTTGGAGGCAGGCAGACCTTGGGTCTCACCTGACACTTAGCCATGTGACCTTGAGCAAGTTGCTTCGCCTTTTAAGCCTATTTCCTCCTCTGTAAAGTGAGGCTAATAATACCTATCTCATAGTGTGTAAGCATTAGCAGACGCACCGCTTATCGTGGCACAGCACGAGTGTGCAATAAATGCTACACTACCCTCTCTCTCTTCCTCCATCACCATCGTGATCACCACCACCACCGTCACCGTCATCAACAGTGTAGGCACCGCATTTCTTACTCCAGGATCTGGCAGATAGCAGGTGTCAGTAAGTGGTGGGCCAAAGGGTGAATGAAGGAATGGGTTATTTGTTCCTGAGCCCACTGTAGACCTGGTGGGGACTGGGAGGAAGCACCAATAACACCCAGGCATGTCTGTTGCAGTTGGCTCAGTTGATTGTCTTTTGGCTGTATTTGCAGCCCCTAAGGCTATTTAACTTGCTTTCAGGTGTGTGAGGTTTGTGATTAGGGTAGTCGAGTCTGGAGACCTAGACCCGGAGGGTGTCCTGTTGGGTCGGGATCTGCTGCAGGCAACGTGAGGACTCAGGTACTTAGGTCTGGGCCTTGGCTGTGGTAGATGTCCAGGAACAGTTTTATGAAGTTGGAACACGCAGGGATGGCCACGGAAAGGATTGATGAGGTCAGAGGGTTGATGTCTCAGCAGGAAGGAGTCATGTGATTGGAGTGAAGTCAAGAATCAGGCAGGACAGACTTCCAGGTGCGTAGGGTTCGCCACTGGGGACGTCTGACCCCAGGCGTCAGGGTCCTCAGCCTTGGGTCTTGGGATTCAGGGCAGGAGTTTCAAGCCTAGGACACCTGGAGAAAGTGAGGGAGGACTCTTCGGCTCTGGACAGGGTCCCAGGTCTGGGTCAGAGGTATGAGGGCCAGAACAAGATAAAACTGGAGAACTCGTCAGTGTCATAGTCCTAATGAAGGGAGATCCAGGTACCGAAACCAGGCCACAGAATCAGGCAAGGGCCTCTGCTTAGCTTAGCCCTGTGGGGGAGAGAGACGTGAAGCTGGCTGAGATCTCGAGAGAAGGAGCCAGGTGGACTCAGAGATTGGCAGGCACACATGCCAGCCCAGCTTCGTCCGCTCACACCACAGCAGGAGTGTCCAACCTTCAGGCATCTCTGGGCCACATTGGAAGAAAAGTCACCTTGAGCCACACATTAAATACATTGTGACACGTAATCACCAGGAAATCTCATAATGTTTTAAGTAAATTCATGATTTTGCGTTGGGCCACATTCACAACCATCCTGGGCTGCAGGCGGGCCGCAAGGTGGACACCCCTGCTAAGAATTCACAGTGGACGGTGGGCCCTGTGGGTCAGAGATGATTAAGATATAAGGGACCCTTGCCCTCCAGGGCCTTGTGGTTCCAATAAAGGGATAAAACACAGCGAAGAAATCACTGCACTAATTTACAGGCCTTTGCTGTTGCTTCCTGAAATGCCCTCTCCCCAGTTAGGTGTGTGTCTAACTCTGTCACTTAAGACCTCTGATCAGATGCCACTTCCTCAGACAGGCCTCCCCGTTGACTGCTCTGTTGACCCATGCTCTTCTTTATTTTTTTTCTTCCCATACTACTAAACTCTACCTGGTACTGTGTTATGTATTGTTTGTTTATTGTCTGTTTCCCTCATTAGAATGTAAGCTCCATGAGGGCAGGGGTTTTGTTTTGTTTACTTCTGTACCTTCAGGTGCTTGGCACATAGAAGGTGCTCAATAAATCTATGTTGAATGAATGACTACATCATGTGATGAGTGTTTCTCTCTCTTTATGTAAAGTTGTTGTGTTGTGGGAGGTGGTGGAGGGCCAGCTCGGGAGGGCTTCCTGGAGGAGAGAGACCTGAGCTGACTTCTGAGAGTTGAAAAGGAGCTGGCATTATTTAGGGGCCGTTGACTTAGGGTCCCCAGTAGAGGGAGTAATTTGGGCCAAGCGGAGGTGCATTCAGGGTTCAGTTTGGCCGGATCATTAAGCAGGTGACCAAATGGTGAGAGATGAGGCTGAAGAAATGGCAGGGGTCCGATATGGTGCCACACTGTGAGATTTTATCTTTTTTTTTGGAAGGCTGTTTGAGCCACTGCAGATTTTAAGTTTCTTCCATTTACTTGCTGTGCTGCCTTGGCAAGTACATTAAACTTTTTTGGCCTCAGTTTGCCTACCAGTCAAACGGGGGTGGGTTGAGCAATTTCAGTGGTTCTCAGTCTCTCTACTGCTGCAGCCACATAATGGTGGTGTTATTCTACATGAGACCCTTGCACTGGTGAGCCCAGCAGGGCGGGCAGTTTCCAGGCCGCTACCTGCAACCACCCCCTCCACTCCAGCGCTGCCTTTTTCTCCCACTCAGAAAGCATGTTGGTGGAAGCCGAGATGCTCATTCTAGCATATCTTATACCGTAATTCACTCCCAACAATAAGACTTCACTACTAGATGTGTGTTTATTTACTTACTGCCACTCTCTCCTGTTGGTCAGCGAGCTCCTAAGGGTGAGGGTGGTGTCTGACTTGTGTCCCTAGTGTCCAGGCCACTGAAAGTGTTCAATAAATGCTCACCAAGTGACTGAATGAAATTCTTGTAATAGAGCCCACATCTCATCTTGACACCCTAGAATGTGGCGTTTGAAAAGTACCAAACTGGGTAAGTTTTAAAGTTCCTCCCAGCACTAAACTATGATTATGGAATTCTTTGTAACTGCTACAAAGTTGACTTCATGACAAGTAAGCTATAGGTAAACTGGGTCCTAACAAGGTACAAACACACGACCTGTCCAGGCCTCAGTGTCCGCATCTGTTACGGGGGTGGCATTGGACAGGATCATCTCTAATGCTCAGCACTGACATTCTGAGAGCAGGAACATCTGCTGGGGACTGCGGTGCAAGGGACTGAGTCAGTGTCCCTTGCATGTCATACTCTGCTACTGCTGCAAGATTTGCGAGCACCCAGCTGGCCGGCTTCGGCAGCGGTGTGCGGATAGCCCAGGCAAGAAATGCGGTCATGAATGCCAACCAGGGTGAAAGTTCTGTGACTCCTTTTTTGAGTGCACAGCGAGCGGCTACATGACACTGTCCACTTAGCGGGGCAGCATCCAGCCAGCGTGTGAACTCGGACGTTTACTCGGCTACAGGGCACAGTCTCCCTGCCCCCTTTACTTTTCTTTGTCCCATGTGCCTTGAACAACAACCGTAATGAACCCTACCATAGCTCTTGCCCTGTGTCAGACGCTCTTCTAAGTGCTTTACTTACATCCAACTACCCAGTACAGTAAGTGCCTGATTGTCTTCATTTTATAGAGAAGGAAATTGAAGTACAGAGGGGTTAACTTTATCCAAGGTCACACAGCTGGTCAGTGGCAGAGCCAGCATTTGACACAGGTGTTGCATTGGAAACCAGTTGTCAATTCTGTCTCTTCCCCTGCTCCCTGCGGGCCCTCTGCCTGCAGGCCTAGCGTGGGGGTCGGAGGTGTCCAGCAGCTGCCAGCGGCAAGGGACAGACATGCCCACAGACTAACAGTCTTGTCTGGGAGTTGGGTGGGTGAGGGGCATTCCACACAGAGTAGGAACAAAGGCAGGGAGTATGGATTAAGTTTTACATGCAGGATGGGATGATGGCAGTCTAGGGAGCACGTGGGAGAGCGGAGAGAGGGGAGAAGGAGCTAGGTCACAGAGGACCTTAAAGGCCATGCTAAGAAGCTTTCACATCTGTCTGGATGTGATCACAGGTTCTTGCCATACGTGGCCCAAGCTTCCCTTTCCACTCTCTTGTCAGTCCCAAGCAAACCATGCCAACTGCTAATTCCGTGCTCAGTCATACCCACTCTGGTCAGGTCTAATTCAGCTGTGTTCACAATCTTAAAATTTGTTTCAAAGGAAAAGAAATCAAATGTTAGCTCGGTAAACTTGCAGTCAGATGAAAGTTTATTCTAGAATAGGGAAACCGTGTTTACAGGGTCGCCACTGAAGTTACAACACGGAAGAGGAGTATGGTTCCTGGCTCAGTAAATATTTGCGGAATTGCGTGGTCCTTTTCCAACCACATGAGCCTCTGTCCTCATCTCCCGTGTATTCTTTTGCAGGTTGACACCCTCATTAAAGAAAAGCTTAGGGAAAAGACGCCTTGGAGAATAGATGCCGCTGTTGTTGTGAACTGCCCTCCCTGGAGAGGCAGGTTGGGTATGTGTGCACTGGGGTGCCATGGACACCAGCTAACATGGAGGAGGGACCTTTGTTGGTAATAGCTTGCATAAGCCCCTGTCCCAAGATCTCTTACAGTGTGAGCTCTTTGTTTCAGAGGCTCCAAACTATGAGAGAACAGCGATCACGTTTCTCTGTTGCAGATGGACTGACACCTCCCCTTCCATGTCACACCAAGGGGTACCTCGCCTTAACAGCTGCCTCGGCTGGCGTTTGTGTAAACATTTGTTTCCCGGGGTGTGTTTGAACCCTTGTCTAGTCATTTTTATAAATGCCTCGTAAGTCCTTCGCAGGCACCTCTGACAGTGCCAGCTCTTCCCCCATCTGCTTCCGTGCCATCAGAGTGAAGCTTTCTCCCCCTTAATGGGGTTGGACGACTAGGGCAGCTGGTCTCCTGTGCCATCATCCCTGGGTGTCGTGTTGCTTCTGCAGGAATCCCTTCTGTCCATCTGCCTCGCTCTCAATGGAGGCTGGGCTTCATAGTTGCTCGTTACTCTGGTAGGGAGATTTAATTGCTCTTGGTGTCAGAACTGTGGTTTATTGGAATTTTAAAGGGCAATGGTGGAAAACATTCTAAACTCCTTAGGTTACTTACTATATCTTTGTTCAGTTTCCCCAAATAATATGTGCTTATAAAAATACAGTTCCTAAGTATATAAAATACAGTCCAAAAATTCTTGCTCCCCACTCTCCACTCCCCTCCCTTCTTCCCTAATTCTCCCTAGAGGCAACACCAGGGTTATGGTTTCATATGTTACTGGCCACGTATTTTTTCTTATTCCTATATGTATCAGGATAACTAAATTGGGTGATACTGACAAGCAGCCACAAAATTTCAGAGGCTTAACAATAAAAGTTTATTGCTTGCTCACATTTAGGGGTTCAGTGTGGCTTGGTGGGGTGTGGAATTCTGATTTAGGTGTTTGCTTTTCCTTTTTTGATAGTGAGCTCACGTGCCTTGGAACTTTAATCTCTGATCATTCTTCGAGGCTTGTGTTCCTAGCAGGATGCCTCAGAGGGCTCTGCTGATCTATTGCAGAATGCTTACAGCAACATTTTTGGTCTCAGGCTTTTTAGGTTATAGGCATAGTTGAGCTCTGGCTGCAGACTTGCACCAGTAAAGTGTCATGATTTGCCATCTACGGGGATACTCTTTCCCTTCTATTTTTCCTTTCCTGAGCTAATGCCAAGACAAAGAAGGGTTTTTTGTTGTTGTTTGTTTGTTCGGTTTTGAGTTCACCCAGTGAGGATATGGCCTTGCCGAGGGTCCGACTTGATGTGGGAGCTTCTAATCTGATGACCACATACAGAGGCCAGACCATTGCTTATGTCCAGGGATAAACAATTACACTTGGTTTCAAAAAGATACTCTGGCTACCCTGTGGAGAATGGGTTAGAGAGGGATATCAGAGTGAAGGCAGAGGCGAGTTAGGGTGCTGCTGGAAATCTTAGGAGAGATGGCGTCACGCGGGCCGGGATGGTGCTCAGTGGGGAAGGCTATTGATCGAGATGGTCTATCCCTTTCTCTAGACAGTGAGATACTCAGTAGCAGGGAGCTCGTCTTACTCATCTTTGAGTTTTTCAGTGCCTGGCACAGGGAAGCCATTCAGCAAATGTTAATTAAATTGAACTGTGTAGCCAGCAACGGTTCTAGGGCTGTTTTTCTGGACTACCTTCAAAGTGACCATTTTCTCTAAAGGGAAATGACCTAAAGGGCTTCCTTCCAGGCAGTGCACTCACCGTGTCCCTGGCATCACGGAGTTCCAGCCGGCAAGAGAGAGCCAGCTGTTTGTAAGCCTTTGATTTTGGCTGGT
Organism: Mormoops blainvillei; assembly: GCA_004026545.1. Classification (NCBI taxonomy): domain Eukaryota; kingdom Metazoa; phylum Chordata; class Mammalia; order Chiroptera; family Mormoopidae; genus Mormoops; species Mormoops blainvillei. The sequence continues at coordinate 10,394 of PVJD01008375.1, forward strand.
TTACTTTCCACGATAACATAGCTTTCTTTAGCCTGTGCACTTGTTTCTTTTTTAAGGAACCTGAGGCTCCATTTGAAACTACCTACACAAAGCCTTATCATCTTACTGAATTTTTATGACATTTTCTCAGGAATTGCTAAGCTTTATCACTCTCTAGGCAGGCTGCAATGATGCTCCTCTAATGGTGTGTTATAACTGTGCAAACGCCTTATCCCTAAGACAGTCTTTGGAAAAGTGCTGTGTCAAGGGAACAAAGGGGGAGGCAAATGGCCCCTCATAGGTGACAGCTGAATAAGCTTCAGCCAGTCTCCAAGGATGTCATTTGAAGAGTTTTTGCGACACTATTCCATTAGAATGTGCAGAAGCAGTTCTGGAAAGTACGGTGACTGAAGCATGCATGCATGGTTTTAAGTTCTGGGGCCTCGAAGGGTCTTCATCATTCATTTAACAAGTATGTGTTGAATGTCTACTGTGCCCCAAGCCCCGTGCCAGGCGCCAGTGATAAAGACACAATCTGACACTGTCCCTGTGCACGGACCAGGGCTGCTACTGGCCCATGCTGTCCTTCTGTGTGAGTGAGAAAAAGGTGCCCCATGCCTTAAGGAGAAAATAGGAGATTAGTCAATGTATTATTTCCACCTCAAAAAAATTGTTAGAGTGAAGGGATTATTAAGGATAAATGAATATCAGTTATTAGATAATATTTACGTGGTATAATGAAGTTCTTATCGAAGTAAAACTTGGAATTCAGAAATGTTCTGACACAGTAAACATCAGGTGATTGAACTCCAATATGAAACTTCACATTTAGCTAGTATACAAATATACCACTGAGAGATTTTTTTTTAAAAAAGTTAAAAGTACTCACCAATTATACATCAGATGTAAAAGCAGATCTTATTTAGAAACATGGTCTGTTTTAGATGTTACTAGACCAACAAAGCCTTTTGATAATCCATTTTGTCAAAGGGAAACAACATATATTGTCTTGTTAAAATAAGACACTTGACTACCACATGCCAGAAAGTTCTCATCGTAAATATAAAATTGCCCCAAACCATCTGATGTTTGTTTACCAAACCAGGATATTTCTGAATTCTCAGCTTAAATCAACAGCTACTTTCGTTACGATAATATAGAAATTGTATATCATTATCATTTGTTATGAATAACCCATTTACTGGTAGAGTAACAAATATAAAATATAAAATGTGTTCAAAATTTTAAAAACAGCTATATGTGAACACCATAGCACCCTTATGCATGACCTGAAAAGCCTCGCGTGGTGGCCTGGCAGGCCCCTGCCCAGGGGGAGCAGATGTAGCCGGTGGCTCCAGTGTGAGATGCTGGGAGTTCTAGTGGCAGCAAGTGTGCACCGTGGTGGGAAATGGAGGGGGACCGGACAAGGTCGACCTGGACGTTTTGGCCAAGGCGTGTGTGTGTGAGGGTTGAATAAGGAACATAGTTTTTTTTTTTACATATTTGGCTGTTTTAAGTGGCCTCTAAACCTTCTTTCTGGGTTCCTGCTACTCTCTGGATAAGTGAGATGGCCACGCTCCCGACTGGGGAGGCGTTCCTATCTTTAGGTCGACTGCGTTGACCCCTCCTCTGATGCAGCATGAATCAGCTTTATTGTTATGGCTTCCTCAATTTTCTTCCTTTCCCACCAGATTTTAAATTCAGCTAATGCGAGGGCCACATCTGTCTTGTTTATTATTATTATTATTGAATCCTCACACTCCAGTGCACAATACCTGGCATACCATATCATAGGCTTTTGACAGATATCAGCTGACATGATTTTTTTATCCATCCCTCAAACATTTCCTGAACCCTTATTTTGTGCCATGGACTCCCCTGCATCCTGGGCAAAGGAATGACCCCAAGAGTGAGTCAGGGGGCCCACTGTGTAGTTGTCATGCTCCACTGAAGAAAGAGCAGTGTTACAGGGAGATGGGGGACAGCTGACTCACTCAGGGCTCAGTGAGGTCCTCCGACAGGCCTCCGAGTCGCGTCCCGTGGAAGAGAGTGGGGAGCAGGGCTTCCGGGGGTGGAGGCAGGACAAGTACTCAGACAGGGCACAGCCTGCAAGGTAACAAGGCGGTAAGCTAGAGTGTGGGGAATTGGGGGGCACCGCAACCATTTATTCCGTCTGGAATATGGAATTTGCAGAGCAGGGAGTGACAAATGAGTGGACCTGAGAAGCAGGTGGGAGCCAAGTCTGAAAGGTCTGGGGAGCCATTGGATGGTTTTAAACAGGTGTGTGTTTGTGTGTAAGAAAAAAAATCACATTTGTATATTGGAAAGGCCCCCCTGGCTGTGATGTGGAAGGCGTATTTAGGGATTGGGCGGTGAAATGGGAGGAGGGAAAACCGCTTGAGGGCAAGGGCAGTGGCTTCCTGGTCAATTTCCAGCATCTGGCAGGTGAGCCCCTGGCAACCCTCTGAGGCAGGCCGTGTTTCTATCATTAGCTCAACCTGACAGATGAGTAACCAGGGCTGGACTGACCGAAGGACTCAAACCTGGGTCTCTGCTGACGCCAAGTCCAGTGCAGTCTCCCCGCCCCATGCCGCAGGGCAGGGTCAGGACAGCGCTGGAGAGAGCACTGGCCCCTCGTGTCTCTTTTCCCCAGGGATCAATGTCCTACTTTCCGATGAGGGAGGGGCCTCGGGCTTCCAGCCTTGGAGGGTCATCTGATGTGTCCCTCTGGGCCGTGGTGCCCTCTTCCCCAAGCCTCCTGCCAGACTGAGAGAGATGGGGGCCCAGGGCACATCCGAAAGCTGTTCTCACCGAAACCGTGGGGAGAGATTTGTGAGCCACTGGTGTTCCCATTGCCTGGGTGTCATGCTGCTATTTAATAAAGGCCTCACTGCTTGATGGGCCATTAAGTAACCAATGACATAGCTCAACCTCATTGAGGAGGACGACTCAGAGTTAAATCAAAATTAGGCGCTATGGAAACAAAAGAACCGAGGCCATTCCCATGGCCTGGCCCTCCTCCAGGGGGAAGGGAAGGGAGCAAACCTTCATCCAGGGTCCCAGCCGAGGCGGGCCCAGGTTAGAAGCATTTGCACGGGTTTCTTACTGCTTGCAGAGCCGGTGCTGTGCTCTCTGTAGGTGGGGAAGCAGACCGGCCGAGAGGTGGAACTAGCATCTCAGCCCTGGGTCCTCCCTCGCAGTACGTGCTCCTTCCCTGCGCCCCGCCGCCTCCCCTGTGCACCCTGTTTTCTCCACGACGCCAGCGTGCCAGTGCAGACCGAACACTCCCTGAAGGCGGGAGCTCAGCTGCCTGCCCCCCGTCCCCTCCCGGGCCTGGCGCGATGCCGCAAACGCGGGGAGGCGGAGGCTGGCATGTCCTCTCTTTCCTTTCCCTTCGGTGTGTCCTTCCCTCTCCTCTGCCCCCCTGCCCCTCACAGACACTTGTCTGGCCCTCCTTGACGATAGTAATGAGCAAGTTGATGGAGAATTCATTGCGATTCCTCCTCAGTGTCACATTTAAGGGGACTTTGGAAGATAACCTCATCTGCAAGAGCCAAAGGGACAAGGTGCCCCTGCTGGGGTGACGGGCTGTGGGGTGACGTGTTTACATTCACGGTCCTTGCTCGCATCCCAGCTAGGCACTGAAGGCCCCCAGGACTGCCCCTGCTACCCAGTTAGCCACCCGCCGGCCAGGCTCCGCCCCCCCCCCCCCCCCCCCCCCCAGTTACACGCTGTCCTAGCAGCTGGGCTAGCCGGGCACCTCCGCCCTCTGCTCACACCCATCTCTTGGCCTGGAATGGCCTTTGCTCCCCTGACTCCCTGCCCGCTGGACTCGGAGCCCCACTTCAATACCCGGCCAGTTATGGGCTCCCCCACGAAGCCCAGCCATGAAGCCCCGCCCTCCCTGCAGAGCAGCCTCCCTGCTCCCTCTGTGTCCTCCTGGCGCTTGGAACGTCGCTCTGTAGATACCGCTTATCATGGGGGGTAATGTTTTGTTTATGGACACCAAACCCTGAGGGGTCTGAGGACAGAGATGGGGTTCCGGGTCTGTGTCTGTCTGGTGCCTCGCCTGGAGTAGGTTCTCAGGGAGGGGTTGTGACCTGGAAGAATGGAGAATGTGAGCCAGCGCTGGCCTCAGCTGCAGCAGGGGACTCTCACCTACCCTCACCGGGGAGAGTGACCACCCGCCACCCTCCATCCCCGGCCTCGCCTGTCTACTGTCCTGACACCCTTGCTGACCAATAGTGAACAAGCAAGAACTTGCCCAGCCCCCTTTGCTTTGACATGTGTCTGACCTGGCCTGCAGAGACAGGGCTCAAATACTCGGGGAGTGTCCCCGCTGCTTAGGGAGGGACTCTGCTAGTCATCGTTGTATTCCCAACCCCTGGACCAGTGCCTAACTCATACTAGGTGCTCTGTGACTGCGTTGAACCCTAAGGCTTTCGCACTTCTCAAACTCTGTTCTTTTCGTTCACTGTGTTTATTTGTTAGACTGGGCTGAACCGTTGTGACAAGGAGACCCGACATGTAAGAGCTCAACATAATGGCAGTTGATGCCTTGTCCTGGTGAGAAGCCCGGGTGGAGTTACTCAGGTTGGGGGGCGGTAATCCAGGGACTCGAGGTCTTTCCCTCTGTGGCTCTGCCATCCCCTGGGGTCTCTGCATCAACAGCCAGGCAGCGGTAGAGGAAAGCGTGAAGAGGAGCACGCGTGGGAGGCCTCTCTGTGAGTCCTGCACGTGGCACATGTCACTTCTGCCCACGTTCCACTGCGTGGGACGCAGGCACATGGTCACACTTGTCTGTTGTCAGAGGAAACCGGAGCTAGACAGGAGTGGTGAGAACAGGTTTCGTTCAGGAGCTATTGGAGCAGAAAAAAGAGACCTGGGTAGAGAAGGGGGCGCCCCACCCCTAATGCAGCAAGCAGGACGATGGGGATCGAGAACCAGGGAGCAGGGTGGGGGGTCAGTGGGTGGAAAAATTCCTAAGAGGAAACATCAGGGGGAAAGGGGGCTCTGGCTAACATGATCTGACAGGATTCTTGCTGAAGGCAGGCCAGGGAGATGCCACGAAGGGCAGGGGGCGAAGCGTTGGATTACATATCGAAGGGGATCGGATATCGAGGGTAGGGGGTTCTTGCTCAACTTTAGCAGGATTCTTGCTAAAACCGGGCAGTGTGGAGACCAACGTGGAAGCCCCAGGTTGAGGCCTAGTTGCGGGGAGGGCTCAGCCAGACTGATATTTGGACAAGGAGAGAGTCTTTGCCACTGCCAGGGAGGCTGGGAAATGTCATCTAGTGTCGCGTCCAGGAAGAAGAGGAGAAGGATTTTGATGAACAGCCCGCAGTCTACCACAGTGAAGTGTAGAAAAAGAATGTGGAGTTTGTCAAAACCGGGTTCAAATCCAGGCTCTGCTCCTTGCTAGCTGTGTGGATTTAAGTTTAAATCACATAACTCGTCCAAACTTTGAGCCTCAGTTTCTTCAGCTGAATAATGGTGGATCGTGACCCCCCTCCTCCTTAGAGGACACTTGAGAGATAAGCCGGGAGAGCCCCAGTGGTACAGAAAATGCATCCAAATACATTGGGACTCTTATTACTCTAGCCACTATTTTCTTTATTATTACCATGCATCTCAATTTTACTTGACTAAAAATTTAATAACATGTGTATGATAAAATAGCTACATAATAAAAGTGTAAACATTGGAAAATGTCTCTTGCCCATCCCACTTGCTCTTCCCTTCATCAAAGGCAAACTCAACAAAGCCTTTCTCAGTATGTCCCCAGAGATAGGTCTACATAAGCAAACTAGTGCACACACCCCTTTTTATTCACCTACTGCTTTCCTGTGATATGCTCTACTCTGTACCTTTTATTTCGCTTAGCAATTGTTTCATATCAGGATATGGTGATTTACTGCATCCTTTTTTAATGGCTGCGTAACATCCCTTAGTAAGAGTGCAACATTGCTTACTTAACTGGCGCCTCACTGGCACGCATTTAGCTGTTTGCAGGGTGTTGCCACATGTGTCTCTGTGCACGTGTGCGAAAATATCTGTAGGATAAAAGGACCTAGGATTTGTAACATGCATTTGATTCTCTTCAAAATTAGGATTCAAAATTTGGAATGCTTCGTTCTGCTAACTGTTGTGAAGAGAAAAGGTTGGGAATTAGAGACTTGGCTGATCAGAAGGTGAAGGATAAAGTACCTTGTTTCTTTACTTTTGAAGCTATTACTAACACAGACCCTGTTGCCTCTTCCCACGGTGCCTTCCGTCCAGCATCTGCAGCGGGAATATTTGGCATATTTACAAACCAACACAAATCGGCTCTTAGCTTCAGAGTTTATTTTCCCACATAAACAAATTGTCAACCAACTTTCTAAATTCCATATCCAGCAGAGAAGTTGGATTGAAACATAATAGAAACAAAGTCCACGTTTTTGTTTGTTTTTGAGTGGCAGTGAATCCATGTCCAGTGCTTTTCTGTGTGAGGTAATTTTCGTAACATTATCTCACTTGATCCTTGCAAACCTTTGAGGGGAAAAATATTGTCCCCTGTTTTCCAAAGAAAGGGATGGGTTCACAGAGGTTAGGTAACTTGCTCAAGGTCATGCAGAACCAAGGTTTGAACTCAAATCTTGACGACTCTGCCGCTCTTGTTGTGCTGAATTAGGGGGTTCAGTGGAACTTCCCTGAATGTCAAGTTAAGTTTTACCTCTTGCACAAACATCTGGCAATTAGCAGTGCCTCAGAGATTCTGTGGCCTTTCTGAATTAATAGAGAAGGAGGCTCTGTCATGGCTGCAAGCTAGGTACCTCGCACGCTTAGACCTGACGTCATTAATCTAGCAACTCTCAGGTGACTAGTCCAATCTACAGCTTTGGATGGTCTCTGCCCCTCAGTTCTAAGGCAAGCTTGCTCTCTGCATGACCCTGAACTCTGGTTTGGTGATGTGTGTCCTTTCCTGGTGTCCTCCCCTCAGGCCTTATCGAGCGTCTCTTCTGGTGTGTTCTCTTAGCAAAGTCATTTAAAGTACTTTCTAAATTGTGTGGCATTATTACTAATGCCTCACACAGTGCAACCCCCCGGCCCCGCCGGCCACACCACAGCTCCACTCCCCCGGTTCTATAGCCTTTGAGCTGGCGTCACCTCGACTTGCAGTCCCATCTCTTTTCTGGAACCTGGGTTCAGTTCTTCTGGCTCTCTGCAGATCTGTTGCCTACAAACAAAAAGTAGCACATGAAAGCTCCCTCCCATTCCCACATTTTCAAGCATCATATCAAGAGAACCACATTATAATTCAATCCACTATATCCTGGGAAGGGCCAGTTTTCCTACACCATAGCTTAGAATCAGTGCTTTTTGCCTGTGAATCTTTTTTTTATTACTTTCATATATCTCATTAGCTGTTGGTTTCATATTAGCACAGTTGGTTTCATGTTGGGCTATAAATTCACTCTTGTTTTATTATTTATTAACAAACATTTGTTAAAGGCCTGATAGCATCAGACCGCCACCTCCATTTTCTCACATATTTCTCAGAAATAACTCTGCAGAGGGGGATTTAGCTCCCTTTGCAGCTGGGGAAAGTGAGGTTCAGGGAGGCTCATTAACGTGTCCACGTTTCATCTAGTGAGTGGTAGGTCTGGGGTTTGAACCTGTGTGGATTCTAAATCTGTAACCTCTCCCAGATGAGAGCCACGGCTTGTCGTTTCTTATTATCTTGCTGCTTCAGTTACTCTACTCAGCTCCTTAATTAGTGATGACTCCAAATTGGTAGCATGTTACTGAGACTTCAGGTGTGGGAATGGGTTTTGTTTTGACAGCGGTCACATAATCCACACTGAGAAGACATTACTTAACCCAGAATGAGAGACAGTAAAAATCCATAGGAAACCTGGAAGGAAGGAGGGGGACATTTTTATTTGGCTGGCCGGCTGATTGATCTCTAGAGGATTTTAATTTTTTTCCCCATTCCTTTTCTTCTTGTAAGGCTAAGTGACTTTAAGGAGCTCTGCCTATTTCTTTAAAATGTCCAGGAGATGGCAGTTATAAGTAAACTCCTAGTGCATCGGGTTTTAGGTTTTCTGAAGCCTTAACTCAGCATATCCCAAGCTTGTCTGAGAGCAAGAATCACCTGGGGCATTTGTTAAAATTTGATGTCCCACTAGTGGTGGGACCTGGGGATCCTTTATGTATGTATGTATGTATGTATGTATGTATGTATGTGTGTATTTATTTTTAGTAAGCCCCTTAAGGTGATTCTTATGATCAGATGAACTTGGGAAACATTGAGGACCGTTGTGGGGAATCAGATCCTCTTTGTGGAGTGTCCTCTTTAGATTTGAAGCACAGCTGGTCACCCTGTATTGCAGTTGTGAGAACATGAATTCTGCGGTCAGCAGGCCCAGGACTGAACACCCGCCACCCCCGACCACCTCACAGACTGTTATCTTGGGCACATAGCTGAGCGGTCTCATTGCCACACCCCTGCCGCCCTCTCTTCTGCCTGCACACAACACGCAGTCTCCTTTCTCACATGGCCTCCCCTTATCCACTTTGTCTTCTTACTCTCCAGCTCTCTGGGGACCATTCCCCACATGGCCCCAAGCTGGGTGACTCATAATCTTTTTTGTAATAATTTTTGGAGAGCCTGACATTCCCAGCTATACTCTAAGCCCCACGAAAGGAGGAACCATGACTCTTGTGTTTACTTTTTATGACTATAATACTTATTATTTTATTACTGTGTCTCTCACGTCCATTATTTCACGGCCAACACCTAGCACAGTGCAACGTGAATGAGCTCTGGGCTTTCATCTGTAAAAATGGGCAGATACTCTCTGTCCCCTGGGATATTGGGAGATTAAATAGCATGAGAACAACTGACATACAGTAGGCATCCAAGAAGTGGTAGGTTTTGCCTTCCTTTGGAGAACCCACTTATGATTATTGTATTGGGCAGAACGGATTGTAACTGGAGCTTTAAGGCTGTTTGCTTGACACATTATTCTGAAAGGCTCCTAAGATTTTGAGAGTGTAGAGCTTAGTGTTCTTTTTCCCCCCAAGTCCAAAGACTGTCTTTCATCTGCCTTTTAACTTTGTTTTGGGGACTCATTTGGAGGTCTCCAATATTTTTACCTGATTTCTTGTGGCTAGCATTTCTTTTCTTTTCTTTTTTTTAAAATTCAGTTTGAGGCTGGGAATGAAAATGATATAATTATAGGCTGAACTTAATATTTTAAAAAGATCATGCAAGGTAGAATGGGTTTCAGCAGGTAGCTTTATGGCACCTCTTTCCCTGGAATCCTTTAGACGAGCATAAGAACATTGGTGAAGATTTCTTCTAATCCCTTTTCTGTGAAATCCAGGCTGATTCTAGGTGACCCAAATTTTATCTTGTTTTCCTCCCCAGTTAGACTCACTTTTGGATGTATGACTGCCATTCAAATTTAAAGTGTAGGAGGAAGACCTGCCCTTCACAGGCCTTCCCTCCTGCATGTGGGCAAATGGAGCTGTCCCAGGCACCAACTGTCCTGCTCTGCCCGGGACTGCGGTGGTGTCCGGGACCCCGGACTTTCAGGTTTAAATCCGGGACATCCCTGGAAAAACTGGGATGAATTGGTTGGCCCTCCTACTCAGTGCACAGAGTAGCTTGTTGAAGGAATTGGAGTAACAATGAAGTCAGCAGTGGCATAGTTTTGTTTTGTTTTGGTTTGGTTTGCTTTTTGAGGAACCCGGGAGCCACAAAGTTAAAATCACTTGAAAAAATTTATTGTGAAAGTTTTTGAAAATTAATTTTACTTAAAAAATTTTTATTAATTTTTTGGGGGGTATATTTTATTGAGTATGTTATTACAGTTGTTCCATTCCCCCTGCCATATCCCTTATGCCCTGTGCCCCATTTTAATTTTACTGTTAAATCCACTAAATGAAATATGTCTTAAATAAATGTAACTGCTTTGGCATCATTTAAAAATTCAGTGACAGTCATTTAAACCACTTGGCTATGCTTCCTTTCCTAAAAATTCAGAGACAGTCATTTAGAAATGAGTGGTGTTGGATTGTAAAATCCAGTCCTGTCTTTTCTGTGCCTGAATGGCTATAGCTAGCCAATTTATGTGACCCATTTCTAGCATTTAATCATTTTCACTGATATGCTGTGAATACTTCATCTTTGAAGTATATTTTTCTAGTTAAACATCAACAATAGAACTGATATCATCATTGATGAATCTTGAAAATAGGTTTTGAAAGAAGGGCCTTAACTCACATAAATTATCTATTATCACTTAAGTGTCACAAGGTAAAATTTAAAGTTATTTTAATATGTATTTATGCCTGTATTATCCCCCAAAAGTATGTAAAGTGGTTTTAAAAATATATACATTGTGCCCTGGCCTGTGTGGGTCAGTTGATTGGAGCATCATCCCATAACCAAGGGGCTGCAGGTTCAATCCCCAGTCAGAGTGCCTAAGAGAAGGTAACCAAGTAATGTTTCTCTCTTATATCCGATGTCTGTCTGTCTCTGTCTCTCTCTACCTCCGCCCCTTCTCTCTCTCTTGAAAGCAATGAAAAAGTGTCCTCGGGTGAGGATAAAAATAAAATAAAATATATATATTGTTAAATGTTTTTTAAAGTTTGCATTAAAAAAATCAGGGCACGGGAACAATAAAAATAGCATAATAAAATGAAATTAGGGAAAAGTTAGTACCTAGACATGCATGAGCTGAAGATCTTGCAGTTTTTATGATGGGACATAGATTTGGTCTGAGCTTTCTGGTGGTTACCAAGGGAGAACAGAAATGTACCAAGTGGAAAGTCATGGGGCCTACAATAAAAGACGATACTTAAGAGATGTGTAGCTTTTTCTAGCACTGAAAGCTGGGAGCAGTTTTCCCAGAGGACCTCGTGTGATTGGCATCCCTCCAGCACCCTCTAATCAGTACAGTTGCACAGTTTTGTGTGAGCTAGTGCCCCTCGGTGCACTCTGACGGTATGACAACCAAGTACCAGCAAGACTGGTTACCAACTTTTCATACTGTGGTCCTTCCCTGGGGCTGTGGCTCAGTCTCCTGACAAGCTTTTTAGCATTCAGATTTCTAAGTCCAAGCCCACCTCCACTAACTTGATGTCTTTGTACCTTTGAAAAGCGCCCGAATGACCCCATAGAAAACTACTTATTTAGAGTTAAAAAAAAAAAGAAAAGATATTCAAAGAGGAAACCCAAATATCCAATAAACATTAGAAAAAAATAATTCAGTCTCACTGGTGTAATCATGAATATGCAAATTAAAACAACGATGAGATACCATTTCACATGGACTAGACCAGCAAAAATATTTAGCAGTAGCTCGCAAAGTTGGAAATGTGTATATTCAGTGGCTCAATCCCACTTCCAGAGAAATCCTTGTCCGTGGGCTCAGACGTACAAAGAGGATGTTCACCGCAGCGTTCTTTGTGGTGAGGAACAGCCGGAAAGCACCTGTGTTTCATCCGTGGTGGGGCGCATAAATCAATTTATGATGTTCATTGATTTGTGTCTCCCCGAAAGATGTGAGCAAGCCCTAACTCATACCTGTGACTACGAGCGTATTTGGAAGTACCGTCTTTGCAGACGTAATTAAGTTAAGCATCTTGAGATGAGGTGATCCTGGATTAGGAGTGAGGCCTAACTCCAATGAAGGGTGTCCTTACAAGAAACAGAAAAGGAGGAGACACAGAGACACACAGAGGCAAGGGCCACGTGAAGCCAGGGGCAAGGACTAGAGCGCTGCATCTACAAGGAAGGAGCACCAGGGACCGCCTGTGGCCACTGGAAGTGGGGGTGGGACCCAGAAGGGGTTCTCTGTCCAAGCTCTCAGCAGGAACCACCCCTGCTGATGCCTTGACTCCAGATTTCTGGCCCCCAGGACTGTGAGAGAATCAATTTCTGTGGTTTGAAGCCACCCAGTTTGTGGTACTTCGCTATGGCGGCCCCAGGAATCTAACAAAATGCCCAAGCCATAGGGACACCTGGCAGAGGGTACAGCTACGGGGCTCTCCTCAGCCAAGAGAATGGGAACATGGAGCTAACCATCTTCCACCGTGCATCTGAGGCATTTTGTCCCGACTCGAGGGGAAAAGAGCCCGTGGAGACCACATAATCCAACTCACCCCATTTTCAAGATGAGGATGCCCAGGGAGAAGTGACTTTACCCAAGACCCTATAGCTCTGAGGGGGCAAACCTGGATTTGAACCCAGATCTGCAAAGGCCCTGGTCTTTCTGCTACAGCTGTGCCACTGGCACTAGACTATATCTGGTCTTCTCAGATCAATGTGGCAGCAAGGGCTGGAGGAAGGAGCCCAGAAGCAGGGGTTGAGGTCTCTGCCCTCCCACATTGTCCCAGCATGGCAGGTAAGGGTTAAATCTCCTGTTACCCTTACATTCCCCTTCCTTACAGTGAGGCTAACCTTTGCCCCCAGAGCTCCAGAACCTCTGGATTGTAGGGATCCATTGAGAAAATATATGTGAAAGTGTCTTTATTAAACTGTAAATCACTATATAAATAAGAAGTAGTACCATTATCATGTAGCCTAGGCTCCGACCAGGAAAGTGAAAACTCAGAAAGTGTAAGCAGAATTCTAAAATGACCCTCCATGCCCTTCATGTGTGTATAATCCTCTCCTCTGAGTGTGGGTGGGACCTGTGGATAGATGAACTGTCACGCCCGTGATGATGTCACATGCTGTGGCAAAAGGGAGATGCCCCTGGGTGGACCTGACCTAATCAGGTGACCGTTTAAAAGCAGAGTTTCTCTGGCTGGTTGCAGAAAAGGAAGTCAGACAGATGTGCTCCAGTGAGTCTGGAACAAAGCAAGTGTCCACATTATGAACTGCCTGGGTTGGGGGTGGGTTGTTACGGCAAAGAACTGTGGGCAGTCTCCAGTTGCTGAGTGTGGTCCCTGGCTGACAGCTGGAAGGAAAATGAGGACCACAGGCCTACAGCTGCAAGGGGATGAATTCCCCCAGACAGTGATCTTGGAAGATGACCCTGAGCCAGATGAGAACTGCGGCACCTTGACTTCAGCCTTGTGATACCCTGAGCGGAGAACCCAGCCGCGCCATGGTGGACCCTCACCTAAAGAACGTGAGCTGATAAATGGGCATTGTCTGAAGCCACTAGGTTTCTGTTAATTTGGGTGCAGCAACAGAAAACTAATACAGAGAGGTTAGGTCTTTCCCTGGGCCAGAGAGCCATTAAAGGCACATGTCTGACGTCCCTCCAAGAAGCTCTGAGCTTCATTAGGGCCAGAGCTACATCTTATGGGTCCCTGGAGTCAGACTGGCTGGGTTTGTGCCCTGGCTCTGCCACTTATGGGGGGTGAAAACTGAGGCGAATTACTGTACTTTTCTGTGCCTCAATTTCCTCATCTGTAAAATGGGTATGAGAATAGTACTTACTTACCCCTCAGGTTGTTAGCAGTTTAATTGACTTTATTATACCTGGGAAGTGCTCAGAGCCACGCTTGGCACATAATAAATACTCAGCAAATGCGGTGGTGGTGGTAGGTTTGTTCTATCTCAGCACTTCGTTCAGTAGCACATATTGGGCACCCAGTGCTTGTTGAGCGGGCGAACTAGTTAATTAGGACTAGAATCTTGGTCTCCTGATTTATTTATATTTATCAATTTGTATTTATTGATTTGTGGATATGGGGTGGGGTAAGGGAGGGAGAGAGAGAGAAACATTGATTTGTTGTTCCACTTATTTATGCATTCATTGGTTGATTCTTGTGTTTCCTGACCAAGGATCGAACCTGCAACCTTAGCATATCAGGATGACACTCTAACCAACTGAGCTACCCGACCAGGGCCTTGGTCTCCTGACTTTTAATTATACAATATTTGCACTTATTATTAGCAATAGGGTACTGATTTTTCCAAAGCTCCCTTTGCCGGTCCAGTTTCTTCAGGATACACCAGGAAAGCCCTAGATTTATAATACCGTGCAAATACAAAGGTGTTTAAACTGGCACCAGATTGCTTAAAAACCTGTGGGCTGTGGGAGCTGACTGTGAGCCATGAGTGGGCTGGCTTTGCCTTAATAGACCACGTTAGCTGATCAGGGTGACATACACTTAATGCAATTGCCTAATTATGTGGTCATCAGAGAAATACCAACTGTCATTGCCAGCTGAGCTGGGCCATCAATCAGTTCGTTCTGAGGTCATTCCGTAAATTAAAAGGCATTGCTTAAATACTTGGTAGAGGAGTAACAGCTCCCATCAAGGAGCTAGGGAAAGCAGTGGTTTTTGCCACAGCAATCGGTTGTGTTAACTGGTAAAAAATGAGATTTGGAACTTGACAATAGAGTTCAACATGGGAAACAAAAGGAGAGTCTAAAATGTGATAAATGTGCCTACACTCTCACCCCCGCTGCATCATATTGGATTATTATTGCTTTTAAATTAATTTCTTTTAAAATTCTGAGCCGAAGGAGGGCGGCTGCAGTGGCGAGCCAGCCCACCGCCCCCGAATGGGCTCTCACTGAGGGGTGTCCCCTTCCTTTACGAGAGCCGCCTCATTCACCGTTGGAGTTATTAAACCCAGGCTGGAGAAATGGGTGGCCAGAGCCTGCACGTGTCTGCTGTGTCCCTGGGCAGTTTCACATGAAGATTTGCTTTGAGGCTTACAGATTCTGCTTCCATTCAGTTCCCTTTCTGTTGTAAGACCCCATAATCCTGTTTTATTCCCTCCACACTACACCACGTGCCATTCATGCCTCCAGCATCTATTACCGCTAGCACTGTCCCCCACCCCCTGCCAGGCATTGGGCAGGGCACCTGGAATACAGAGAGAATTAAGACACTGTTCCTGCCCTGGAGAGACTTCTAATCACGTTCCTTCATGCTCCCATGCCTTTGCACGGCGAGCTCCTTCAGCCGGGACTACCTTCCTGGCTTCTGGGTGTGGGAAATTCCAGCTCAACAGGTTTCTACCAAGTCACATCGCCCCCTACCCCGCCAGGAATAACTCGCTTCCTGCTTCATGCCCCCTCTTTGAGCATCATCTGCTGGAGCATTTGCAACTTTGCATTATGTTTATTTACAAGTTCACATTCTAAAGACGGGGACTGTGCCTTATTCCTCTCTGAGTCCCCAGTGCCTGACCTTGAGCTGGTGCATAATGATGTCTACCCAAATCTTAGAAAGACTAAGTTAATAAGAGTATAACTGTTATGTAAGGTGTGTAGGAGAGCAGAGGTGGGGGTAGAGCCAGAGAATAAAGGTGCTATTCTAATATCTCTGTTACCAGCAGGGGGAGAGATGTGTTTTTAAATGTCCCATCATGTAAACCTTTAGATACCACAGCCTGAAAGGCCAAAGAGAGGCTCAGGGCCTTTCTGAGTGACATCTCAAATTTATAAGGTTTACTTCAGCTAAGAGTGGGTATGACCTTGATTATCAACTTGAAACTCGTCCCCTTATGGTAGGCTAATTTCTGTTTTTCCCTTGAATACTTTGTCATTTCTTGTTCTTTTTGGGGGGAAGTTGAGGAGTTGTAATGGTTATTTATTCTCAGGTTCAGAGTTGTAGACAACAACACGCCACCCCCTATGAACACCTTTAGGATGCAGTGTTCGCATTGGAGAATTTAGTTATTTGTTCTTGGTACCCACTGTCTAGGGTTGTGAGGAAGGAGCCCCCTTCCCTCTCTGACCCTGGCCCTTTGGTTTCTCTCCCAGTAATCACCCAAAAAATGCACTCGCCCTTTCTCCAGCTCCCTCCTCGGCGGCCCACGAATTTGCACTTCTTGCTTAGACTTCTTTTCACTCCCATTCCCGTATTTCTAATTCCTTGCGGGGTAGTTCCAATTAGGTGTCCTGTTGTCCCCTCGAGCTCAGTACTTTTAAAAGATAAGTGTCTCTCTCTCAGATGTACTCCCATTTCTATCCACTCTATTCCGTTGGTGGCCCTGTTGGGCACCGAAATCAGGAGGCGAGGGTTGGGACTGGCAGAGGCTCCCAGGCAGATGCAGGTGTGCTGAGTCCGAGTAGTTCGTCGCAGGTGGTTCAGAACTCTGGAGAGCTCCCAGTGGGTCCAGTCCGCAGGTCCGCCCCCTCCTCTTCCTCTTCCTCTTCCTCTTCCCCTCCGGGTTCCCGCACACATCTGTCTTACTGTATACCTCCTTATCGCTGGTGTTCTGTGGTGGTTAAAAGAGCCTCAGTCATTTCTCCTAGGCTTAGTTCTCTGGGACTGAGGACATAATGGGGCTGAGTTCTGTTCCCTGCTGTACCGCTTACTGGATACACCACCCAGACTAAGTTATCCAGCTGCTCTGAACCTGTTTCTTCATCTGTAAAATGGAATGGCTCATATCAACCTACTGACGGGGCTGTCGTGAGGGCTAATTGAGATAGTGCATGTAAAGTATGAAGCACATAATGTGAGCTAATAGATAGTAGCCACCATTTTTATTATGGTACTATCATTGGTACGACTGTGTCCTTAATAATATGTGACGGTATGACTTGAGGCAGTGGAATGTCTCTGGAAGATTACAGGCTGGTTTTAGGGGTCAGGGGCGCAAAGGAGTTTAGGGGGGCAGAGTCCATCCTCCTCTGGGGAACCACTTCTTTGTCCCTGGGGTACATTATTAAGACAGTACTGGGTGCTTTAGGGTCAGCACAAATCATAATAAGCTGTTGGAAAAGGAGAGCAGATCCTCACAGATGTGCAGAATGGGAAACATCCTGTGTGTGGCAAATGAGGAAACAGGCCCGAAGACAGCCACTAACGCCTAAGATGTCCCAGATAATTGTGGCTGCAGACGGCGGAGGGCTGGATCTCCCACTCTTGCTTGCTCTTTGCACATACTTTTGCTTCCTCCATGGGAACTCCTTTTCCCCTTTAGTCTGAGCAGCTTCTCTCCTTCTCATCTAGAGTCAGCTCAAATGTCACCCACCTGCCAGCTATTCATAAAGTTGTGTGGCAATCAAATGTGACAGTGTGGGTAGTGAGGTTAGCTCTGAGGCAGGTAAGCAGATGTTAGTAAGGCGGTGGCTACAGGCATTGCAACAATCCGCTTGTGCGTATACGACTCAGCTCTTCATCAAACGTCAGGATGGCTTCATTCTTCCTCCCGTTTTCACCTCCACAGCCTTGTCTCTGACCACTAACCCTCTGTCCCCGTAGGTGGAGCCTCTCGGCGCCTCCCGAGCACTGCCTGGCTCAAAGGCCTGACTGGCTTGTATGCTGAACGAATGAACCGATGTTCTGGCTGAGCCTGGGTGCTTTCAACAGGCTTTCGTGAGAGTTGCCATTGCGGGAAGTACTGAAGTGACCTGGGTGTCGGGCTAGCTGGTGATGAGCCACCCTAAGAGGTGTCAGGAGTGACTTCAGGAAAAGTTGTTTGATACCCTGGGCAAGGGGAAAGTACTGCCAAAATAGAAACCTGATTTGCTTGGTTTCCATTTCAGTTAATAAACACATTTAAAGTTTGGATGTGGAAGAGACTGGGTAATTGGAGGCCTCGTGGTGAATTGGTATCATTTACCCACAGTGAGGGAGTAGAGAGCAAGGAGATTACTGTTGATAATTTTGCAGAGTGTAAGGCAGTTAATTTATAATTTATAATTGATATTAGAGTGCTTTTCCATAGGCTGAGTTATGATGGAATGGAGAGTTTAACATGGTTATTTCGTTGTTTGTGTCGCCCTTATGAATTGGAAAGCAGAAAAGGAACATAGTGCTAAATTGGTATCTAATCTTTTCATAGCTATTTGCTAAATAAACTGGAATTTTAATTAAAATTGCAAGCCAAGAGGTAAATCACTTTAGAAGTTTGTGAAGTTTTTCTTTTCCTCTTGCCTAATATAATTACTACTAATATAGATTCTTTACGGGTGGGAAATTAGACACCAGAATAAATAACGGGAGAAGATTGCCATGGGGCGCTGACATTCTGAAAGGGGCAAGCTTACCTTCCTCTGCTTCCAACATGGGCTTTTTTTTTTTCCCCTGTAGTTAAATTGTTTGGTAACAATTTTGATCTCATTAAAAGTATTGCAATCAGAAGCAGAAGCAAGGTGGGCGACAGGCCTCACCACAGCTCTTCCAGGTTAATTCATATGAGTCAATTATAATGCATGGATTTAATTAAAAAAAAATACAGACTATTTGGTGATTAGCTCAGTGAGCAACGAATGGCATACTCGTCTGAAGTATCATATTTGCAGTGACGAAGAAGTAGTGAACAGGAAAGGGAAACTTCATAGATCACAAGAATTGCCACTTTTCAGCAAAAGGCTGTTAATTACTTATCCTCCTGCTATATTTATTGGCTCTATTAGAGGCAGAGTAATTATTGTCTTCTTGAGAAACCTGCTGGAGCCAGACGGCGCCTTTATTAACTCGGAAGGCTCCTCAGTACCACTTATCCCTGTGGGATCCTCTCCGTCTCCAATGACCAGGAAGCTGGAGGAGGTGGGACAGGAATGGCAGCCCGTGGGCCTGGGAGAAGGGGCTTCTTTAAAGTGCAGGGCGTGGCGGGTGGTGCGGCAGAGTAGTTCTTACAGACTGAGCTGGTGATTGCTCTCAGTCCATGCTTGCCCTGCTCCTATTCCAGTGTATTCTTTCTCTCTTGGCTCCGTAACCTCCCCACCGCATCCTCTTCCTCCCAGCCTCGGCCAGCTTCCTCCCGGGTCTCTGTCCTTGGCCTCTCTCTGCCTCCCTTCCACTCTGCATCCTAGCCAGGTCCAGCCCTGCCCTGCTTGGGCACTGCCCTTGGCTCTCTTCCAGCTGCTGAATGGGGCCCCAGGTCCTCAGCTTGCCCTGCGAGCCCTTCGCGATCTGTCTGGGCCCTGTGTTCCTCTCCAGCTTTGGCTCCAGGCGCATGGAAGTTGTCCTGCTCTCCTGGACTCCCTGCCTAGCAGGCTGCCTCCCTGCTGCCCATTCCCCTTTCTCTCCATCTCTGCTTGGCATGCGCCTCCTTCACACCAGCTCGAACAGCTCCTCCTTGGTGAGCTCCTCCCTCACCTCCCACCGGAACTTTGCTCTTCCTGGGCTCTCAGGAGGCACTCTGGCACACAGAGTGCGCTCTCTGTCAGTGCTTCTGCCTCTGCCCCAAGGCTGCCTCCGAATCCCTGGGGCTGGGACTCACCGCTGTTCAGAGGTGCACTGTTTGAGGGCCAGCCTCTGCCTGCTCTCCGGTGGGGATATCTGGGGTCTCTGCCTCTCTCACCATGGGACTCAGATAGGCGAGGAACAATCCAGGAGGCAGTTGGACTAATTTAGCTCCTACAATGTGCCAGGCCATTCACAAATGTTCCTTCACTTGCATAGTTGTTTTTAACTTCCACAACACCCCCTTTGAGGGAGGATTTGCTAGTCCTCTGTCTCAGATAATGAGACACGGTGCCTTAGTAGCTGGCGGGGCTGAGATTTGAATCCAAGTTCGTGAACCGAAGGAGCTCTCATGCCAGTACGGGCTTTCCCCAGAGGTTAGGCACCTACCCAGGAGACCCACAAAGCTGCAGATTCCCTGAGTGGAGCTTGTGCATGTTTTTTGTTTTTTTTTTCCAGAGGCTGGTCCTAGAACGCGCCCCGCCCACTACCTCCCTTGGGCAATATCTTACCAGCCAATAGATAAGGGACAAAGGATGATGGGAAAGAATGGAAGTGAGGAAGGAAAGTGGCATTTTTTGATCCCCTCCTGCACCCCAGGGATTGTGTACCCACATAGTGCTAGGTAGTTCAAACACACTCTTAACCCATCTACTAACCCAGCCCTGTTGCCATTATTGTCCCTCCCTCCGAGGAAACAGGCTTGGAGTTGCCCCGTGTATGGACTTTTTTCCCCAGCCCCATCCGAAGACTCTGGGGTAAGGCAGCTGGCTGCTTCCTCACCGGCATGGAGAGGCTTTTCCCATCAGCCTGCTTTCCGCAGGCATGAGGAAGCCTGGACTCTCCTGTGGCCCCTCAGCTGGGTGGCGGGCTCTTCTCATCTGCCTGGGAGGAGAGCGATGCCGCGGGCTGAGATGCGAGCAACAGAGAAGAGGGCTGAGCCGGCCTCCCTCTCTCAGACCTGACAGGTGCTCACCTTCCTTTGATACGCTCACCTGTGGCAGATAGGACCGTGCTCCACCTGGCCACACCCTTCAGGATTTGATGGATTTCCACCAGTATTTTCTTTGTCTTCTTGCTTTCTTGATCGAAGAAAAGTGTTAAATTGTTAGTCCATCCTTGAAGGGCAATTGCTCAGTCCTTTCCCTGTCTTAACTGGCCTTCTCCCGCCTTTTCTATGCCATGTTCTTCCTTGGAGTGTTCACCGCAACTCGTTTTTTTTTTCATAGATATATTTGCTTGTGTTTTTGGTCACAGATCAGTCCATCTATCCACCCATCTATCTTGGTACAGTCAAAAGAGCATAGACTTTGGAGACAGACCAACATGACTTCAAATCCTGGTTTGCTACTTAGTAGCAATGGGATCGTATATTTTTATGTGCAAAATGGAAGCATATATGTGAGATACCGAGCACATAATTAGTGCTCAATAAATAGTAATTATTATATTCATTATAAAGCTATATTAGTATTAAATTCCTTTGTTCTCAGAATGCCTTCGTTCTCTACAGCCCTATTGTAAAACTGGAATGGTGTGTTCAGTTTCTATCTCCGTGTGACAAATTTTCCCCAAACTTAGCAGCTTAAAACAGCACACAGTTATTATCCCTGTGAGTTAGGAATCTGAGCATGGCTTATCAGGGGGGTTGTGGCTCAGAGCCTCTCAGAAGACTGCGGTCAAGCCGTGGGCCAGGGTCACAGCCTTTGAAGACTGGGCTGGGGCTGAAGGATCCGGTTCCAAGCTCACTCACTTTGCTGCGAGCAGGAGGCTTTGATTTCTTACTTCTGCCTCAGCTTCCTCAAAATATGTGATGATGATGCCAACAACGATGATGATGATGAGGAGGGAGAGGGGACTTCGGTCTTTTTATAAGGACAGGCTAATATCGGAAGTATCTTAATACCCAAATATCACTTTTGCTGTAGGGATCGGTTGCGTAGACCAAGCCTGTGACAGTGTGGCTGGACGCCACAGGGTGTGAATTCCAGGAGGCGGGGATCACTGGCAGCTGCTGGCCCAGATGGGTAGGTGGGGGAGAGGGCAGCGTTCTGTCCAGTGGGGAGGCAGTCATGCAAACGCAAGCCTGCTGCAAGGGCATGGCTGCACCACAGATACCAGCAGAGTTCAGAGTGGGCGCTGGACTGGAATCTAGTAACTCTGCCTGGAGACATCACTCACGGAAGACTCTCCAAGTGCAGGGACACCACGGTGTTCTTACTCAAGAGCTGTTCTAACGATGCCGGATATTTTGGTGGCACCCTTTTAACTTGGAGTCACTTGTTGAGGTGATTTCCTTGGACATTAAAAATAGTAACCCATCCTGTATAACTGCAATTTGCTGTTTACCAAATGCTTTCCCACACATCGCCTCAGTGCACATAATAGCCCTCGGAGGCAGACAGATTTTATCGCTGTTTTGCTCCGTGGACAATGAGCTGCCGAGGCTTAGAGGGGCGGGGTCCACAGGTCAAGGTCTCCTGGTGGGGTGTGGTGCGGCAGCGCTTGAGCCAGCTCCTTCCCAGTCCGAGTGTGGTGCTCTGGTGGCTACACCTTCCTTGCGTTTCCGTGAGCACCTCCAGCCCCTCATTTTAAAGCAGGAATGTGGCTCATTTCTCTTCATAGATGCTTTACACATAGGCTTGCCCCTATCAAAGCTTATTTGCCACTTTTATGCCCAATCACTTGGAAGATTTTCTTTTCACGAAGAAACCCTAAGAAGAAAATCACTCACCAAGCACAGAAATGTGAATCGTGCTTTCATCAGCATGTACTGTGAAATTTCATTTTGCAAAAGCCCTTGGGGGGTTTGAACTTGCTCTTTGGGCCATTAGAAGAGGGACCCGAATATCAGTTCCTTAAGCACAAATACACTCAAAGGACATTTAACAATTTCAATTCTCGTGTGAGCCTGCCTATTTTGCAAGTGTGTTTTAGTCCTTCTGAGCAAGAGGGAAAGGGATTTTGGGTCCCCTCAGGTATAGACGCTGAGGGAGGAACTTCCTTTGTGGAAAAGACGGTAGCGTGTAGTGTGAGGGCAGGCTAGTTACCACAGTTCACGTGTGACTGATAAATACCACGGCAGAGATCAGTGCAAGATCAGTTAGGTTACGTACCTGGGCCTCGCAGTCAGGTAGACCTGGATTTGATCCCAACCCTGCCTTTAGACGAACTCCGTGGCCTTTGCAAAGTTGTTTAAATGCTCAAAACGTTGGTTTCTTCATCTGTGAGTAGGATTAATATAGCAGTCGTGCCTTCCTCATAAGGTTGGTGTAAGGATTTAACAAGATTAGTTGCTTAGCACATAGACATAGTAATAAGCATTGCTTAAATGTTAACTTTAATGGCAACAATGATGATGATGATATATTTGAGTAGCTGCTATTCACAACTTCACGTGTTCATTCATGAAACATACCAGAGATGCTGCTAACATAGTGTCTGTTAACAACTAGAGGCTTCGGGGGGGGGGGGGGGGCTTTGAGTCTCCCTGGGTAAATGGCATGGTGCCGACCTTGATAAAAATGGGGAGCAGGGAGCCTGGGAAGCATTCATCAGTTTGCAATTGCCCTGTGAAATTCCACCCAGCATTCCGGGCTGCAGGGGGCTCCGAGCAGAGCTTCAGCGGACCCCTTTGCACCAGGTCAGGGGGCATAAGTAGACAGTTTTTGCTGTTGTTTTATTGTGGTAAGATAAACATACTATAAAATTAAGCATCTTTACCATCTTCAAGTATACAATTCGATGGCATTAAATACATTCCCACTGTTGTGCAACCATCTCCATCATCCATCTCCAAAACTGTTTCCATCTTCCCAAGCTGTACCCATTAAACCGGAAGCTCCCCATTTTCCCCTCCTCAACCCCTGGAAACCACCCTTCATTTCCTGTCCTTAGGAATCTGACTCCTCTAGCTACCTCATGCAAGTGGAACCATACGATGTTTGTCCTTTTGTGTCTGTTTTATTTCCCTTAGTATAATGTCTTCAGGGGTCATCCTTATCGTAGCAGGTGTCAAAATTTCATTCTTTCTTAAGGCCGAGTAATAGTACAGCATATGCGTGTACTGCATTTTGTTTATCCATGGATGGACAGCTGATGGACATTTGGACTGTTTTCCACCTTTTGCTACTGTGAATAATGCTATGAACGTTTGTGTACCAGTATTTATTCGAGTCTCTGATTTTAATTCTTTTGGGTATATACCCAGAAGTAGAAGTGCTAGATCATGTGGAAGTTTTGTTTCCCACCGAGGCTTTTTATGGTCCCAGTGCACGAGGGTTCCAATTTCTCTATGTCCTCATCAACACTTCTTTTTTATTTTTTTAAATAATAGCTATACTCGTGGGGGTGAACCGGCATCTCACTGTGGTCTTGATTCACATTTTCCTAATGATTAATGGCATTGAGCATCTTTTCATGTGCTTATTAGCTATCTGTATATTTTTTTGGAGAAATGTCTACCCATGTCCTTTGCCTATTTTTAATGGGATTGCTTTTTGTTGTTGCTGTTGAGTTGTAGAAGTTTTAAAATATATTCTGAATTTTATTTTTTGCCAGAGATATAATTTTCAGATATTTTCTCCCATTCCATGGGTTGCCCTTTCACTCTGTTGATAATGTTCTTTGATGCAAAAAGGTTTAATTTTGATGAAGTTCCATTTATTTATTGATTTTTTTCCCCGTGCTTTGGTGTCATACCCAAGAAACCATTGCCAAATCCAAAGTCATGAAGCTTGTCCCCTATATTTTCCCTATATTTTCTTCTAAGAGTTTGATTATGATTAGGCCTTTGACTCCTTTTAAGTTAACTTTTGTATATGGTGTAAGATAAGGGTCCAATGTCATTGTTTTTGCACATGAATATCCAGTTTTCCTACAACCAGTCATTGAAAAAACTGTCCTTTCCCCATCGAAGAGTCTTGTCATCCTTGTCAAAAATCATCTGACCATAAATGCAGGGGTTTATTTCTGGGTTCTCTACCCTATTCTATTGGTCTGTATGCCTGTCTTTGTGCCAGTACCAGGATGTTTTTTTAACTTTATTTTTATTATTTTTATTTAGGGCCGTAATAGGTTCACAGCAAAATTGAGCAGAAGGAACAGAGATTTCTTACACACTCACTGTCCTCACATATGCACAGCCTCCCCTACTATCAGAATCCCACCCCAGAATACTTGCATACATTTAAGACCTCCCCCCATGTCTTCCCATGGATTGAGAGCTCATTTCTTTTTAGTACTGAATAATATTCCACTGTCCTTACATACCACAGTTTATTTATCCATTCCCCTACTGAAGGACACCTTGGTTGCTTTTGGCAAAAAACTTTGGCAAATATGAATAAAGCTGCTGTCAACATCTGTGTGCAGTTTTTTTATGTGGACATAAGTTTTCAACCCATTTGCGTTCTATACCAGTAATTCACACCCTAATAATATTAAGTTGCCTAGCCCATGGGCATGGAGCACTGTTTTTACGTGTGTGTGTGTCTTTAATTTTCTTCACAACATTTTGTAGTTTTCATTGTACAAATCTTTGGCCTCTTTGGTTGTCTCCTTTATTCTTTTTGATGCTATTGTGAATAGAACTGTTTTCCTAATTTCCTTTGGGGCTTGTTTATGCTTAGTGTATGGAAAAAATTGATTTTTGTGTATTGATTTCATATCTGTAGCTTTGTTGAATTTGTTTATTTCTAACAGTTACATGTATATGTGTGTATGATCTATAAGGCTCTTTACATACAAGATCGTGTCCTGTGCAAACAGATATTTCGCTTCCTCCCAGTTTGGATAGCTTATATTTCTTTTCCTTGCCTACTACTCTTGCTAGGGTGTCCAGTGGTACGTTGGGCAGAGGTGGTGAAATGGGCATCCTTGCCTCATTCTTGTTCTTCGAGGAAGCTTTCGGTCTTTCTCCATTGAGGATGATGTTAGCTGTTTAAGTGGTGTTTAAACAGATCTTAAAAAGAGGTGGTATTATGAAGTCCTGGGACCTATTTAAAATTGTGTTTCTCTGTGTTCTCAGTATCTAGTACAGTGTCTGGCCCATAGTAATTATTGAATGAATGAATGAATGAATTTTTGAAAAGGCATCTTCTCAAAACGAAATGAGCCAGAGGCACTTCTGAACGAAGGGTTGATTTGCGATCACGAAGGCAGCGAGGATTGGAGGGTGACTATAAGGGTCATAAGGAGTCATCAGCTGTCCCCTGACGTGGAGCAGGTGTTGGTCCCACATCTTGAGCAGCATAGCCGCTGGGATCTTAGAAAACTTTGCTGGGTAGTAGGCTTTCGAGAGAGACCTCCCTGGTTAAGTTTCTGCCCTTTCTCCATATCGGCCCTTAACAGTCGGAAGAAAATAACATATGCTGTATCTCTTTGTGTTTCTAGCTACTGAGTTAGTGACTTCAGTCCATCGGATGCAAAGAAAATGGGTACAGTGCCATTAGGTTATCGGTGGGACCTGTCAGTGCGAATAGAGCGTGCGACATGTGCCTCGCTTTGGCACAGCTCTGAAGCACTGTGAGTGATTTAAAGTGCTCGGGTCTGTTTACCTTCATTTTAATCGGGGGTAGTTGGAAGCATCGAGTCACCACCGTTTCCTCAGCAATGCTGCGTTCTTCCATTGGAATGTAGCCCTCTCCGCTTGGAGTAGGTAAAAATTCTGATCAACTACAGTCTTAGAGCGGGAAGGTCAAGTGATTTTATTTAATGTGTTGGCATGTCTCTTCGTTGGAACTTTAACCAAGCAGGTTCTAAATATGAACTAACATGTCCCCACTTTTTCCTTCAACGAACAAAGGTCACCCGAGTTATAGATTTAGAACTATGTTCTATAAATTCAGGATTTGATCAAGTTTGATTAATTTGATAACTTAGGCTGTAGTGGAAAGAGCAGACCCTTTTGTCTCAGTGAGGGAAACCCTGTGTGTAGCTTGTACAAAAGCGGATGTGTTCTAAGGATACAAAGCTGTCTACTAGAAGCCAAGGACAGGACAGACAGCCGGGCTCAGGAGGGCCTGAGGCTAGGACCTAGGAGCCCTAGAAACTGAGGTCATTTAGACCGTGTCTTCAAGGCCACAGGGTCTCGCTTCCACTTCTGCCTCTGCACCTGCTCCTTTTTTCGCTCTCAGCAGATTGGCTGCCTTGGCTTCTCTGTGCGCACAGCCACGCACAGCTGCCCGGCTGTGGCTTTATATCATCTCCAGTCCAAGGGCCAGCGAGGGCTGCCTGGCATCTGACTTCCAAACGCCCGGGAGACTCTCATTGTCTCATCTTGAGTTAGATGACCACTCCTGCTTTGTTCATTTATTTACTTAAAAAGTCTCTACTGAGTGTCAGCTGGCGTGGCTAAGTTGATTGGGGCACCCTCCTGTAACTGAAGGGTTGCAGGTTTGATTTCTGGTCAGGGCACATACCTAGGTTGTGGGTTCAATCTCTGGTCCAGGCGTGAGTGCATGCGACCCCCTGTCTGAACACATGCAATCCCTGGTCCAGGTGTGTACCGGAGGCAGCCAATGGATGCTTCTCTTTCGCATCGATGTTTCTCTCTCTCCCTTCCCCTCTGTCTAAAAGCAATGAAAAAAAGGTCCTTGGGTGAGGATTTAAAAAAAAAAAGTCGTTACTGAGTGCCAGAAACTGTTTTAGGCACAGGAGAATGCATCCTGCAACCTGCCTCCCTGGACTGTGTGTGTGTGTGTATGTGTGTGTGTGTGTGTGTGTGAGAGAGAGAGAGAGACAGAGAGACAGAGAGACAGAGAGACAGAGAGACAGAGAGAGAGAGGCTGTGAAAGCTCATTCTTTGGGGATTGGGTTAGGAGTTACAATTTTCAGAGAAAGAGGAGTATGGCTAGGGATCCACATAGACCTGGATTCAAATCCTGATTTCTCTGCTTACCAACTCTGTGTGACTTTGGGCACATCGGATTACCATTCTCAGCCCCAATTTTCTCATCAACAAAGTGGAAATAACCCTTTCTAGGCAGTCATGTGGATTAAAATGAAAGGGTAAAGTCATGAATATAGCGCCTGCCACACAGAGTCAGAACCCCACCCCTCCTCGGTTGTGACCCTGAGCAAATTACTTAACCTGTCTGAATCCGTTTTTCACCCGTGTAATAGGAAAGAACATCAGCTACCTCACGTGCTCCCTGTGAGGATCGAATCACGTGGTGTGTGCCAGGGTGCTGGGCGTTTGTACACAGGAGACATCAGTATGGCTGCCGCTCCTCTTGCTCGTTATTAGTCACATTTTTTCTCTTTCTTCTAGTTCCCTGTCGGCCGACGCTTGCCATGTGACATCTACTGGCATGGTATTTCATTTCACGACAGTGACATATACTCCGGTCAAGTGAACAAGTTCCCAGGTATCCACTGCTGTTGTTGGCATGTATGAATGTTTCCAGGGCTGAGTCTCAGGGCACATCCGTCTTCAGAAACATGACAGTGCTTTGGGATCAGACTCAGGCCTCTTAATTGGGGCCTGCTGCTCCCCTCTGCCTCGGTGCCACCCCCTTGGGAGGGGCGTTAACACAGAGGGATCAGGACTTAACCCACCAAGGGTTTAAAGCTCGGAGGCTCACAAACAGGAAGAGACAGGTTCTCCTGACCTAACACTGCCGCTGCAAGCGCATAATTTTCACCTTTTTGGTTAGAGACGTAACATGGGGGTGTTGTGAGGGGACTATATTCTCAAAATGAAAAGAAGAAAGGCCATTTTACCTAAATAATTTGCAGGAAACAGAAGTACTAAATAAAGTTCTGGGAATAGGTCGCAGAAATGGGGTTCACAGTTTTCATTTTCTTTAAGTATCATTTTGGGAGGGACCGCTTTTAAAACCAAGTGCACCCATCTGGGAGCCAGCCTAGGTGGCAGAGAACCTCCGCCCTTGCCCAAGGACATTGTCCCAGTGAGACTAACCTGCCAGAGGACTCTGTGCCAGAGAAGTGGCATGGCGACATTTTAAGATTACCCCCTCACTCCACTCCCAGCCTCCTCCTGTGCCTTTTCATTTCATCTTTAACCCCTACCCCCCTCTTCTGCTGTGATGGCTATTCGTTATTCTTAACGGCGAAGAAGGGTAGTTACAGTGAGGGGGAGTGTTTGGGGGGAAAGGCACATTGGTTAAGCTGGGTCTGATCGCAGCCAAAGGGTCTTCCACTAATTTTCAGAAATTTTAACATATTGTTCAAAGCATGTCATAACACAATAATTTTTAAAAAGATCATCACCCCGAACCCCATCCCTCATTTAACAAAACCACGACGTGGATGTTTCTACATTTCCTCCCAAACCTTTACCACGTTCATGTATCATTTTTACGTAGTTACCGTCAGACTGTGGTTACCTGAAGATAAGGTGTTTTCTCTTAGCATTATACTATTTATGCTTATTTTAAAAAGGAGAATCAATCTATTTTTTTTCCCTTTGGCAGTCCATGCCACGTCTTTAAGAAAACACCTCTCAGAACACCTGATATCCACACACTGGCTGGTTGTGCCACGTCTGCCAGGGAGTTTTCCATGGAGTGTGCAGTGTGCCCCGGGCCACATGTGGCTCAGATTCACTTGGAAGGGTCCAAGGGCAGGAAACCCAGCTTGCCCGCTGGTCAGTGCCAGGTATTTCTCTGCAGTGGAGTCTTCGCAAGAGATCCAGGGGCTAGCACCTGGCCCTCAAGTGCGAGCTCGAAGGCAAGGAGACAAGACCCACATTGGTGGATGGAGTCTGTCTTGGCTTAGACAACTGTGGGAGCCAATATCTCATGTAGCTACTCCACAGCATAGCTTCCAGGGTCCCCGCCAGGGTCACACTAAGTGACAAACACCATGACACTCGGGGAAAGCCTGGAGCTGTGGCTTCCTACCAGGTACTTATGCAATTTGCCAATCAGGGGTCATTTTAACCATATGCTTTGTTTTCTAGCAACACAGCTAACTTTCCACTGTGTTGGTTTCCAGGGGAACGGAGCTAGAAAATTAACCCAAGGTCAAATCTGTCCTTAGAGGAGGAAAGAGGGTTTTGTTACAGAACAAGAGCGATGCTAGCAGCCAGGGTTCTTGCGCGCAGTTTAATGGCATAGCTATTATGTTCTCTATCTTGCTGCTCCGAAAAGGCGACTTTTCGATGTCACCAAAGGACTCACTGGGATATCAGGAGAACATAATTTGAAAGAGCACAACTCTTTGAATGAGGACAGACTTCCTAAGACATGAATCATCAAATGAGGCTTCATTTACGTTTTCTCATTTGCCCGTGCCTTGTCTAATGGCTGAGAAGGAAAGAAGTCTAGCTGTGATTCTACATTCGGAACGCAAATTAGAAATACAGAGAAAAATACCCCCGCAGGACTGCTTTCATTAAAGGTGATATAGGAATGTTCATCTCAAAGAAGCAAGTTTGTCCCATCCCCTGTTCCACGGGCCAGCAATTAGAACATATAATTTCTACTTTACTAACAGCAGCTAATTAGCTCTAATGATGAAGCAGGATCTCGAACCTCAAGGCGGAGGAACCCTCCGCTCTGAGAAAGACGGTCATCCTCAGCAATGGGCGGCTACAGGACAGCATGTCCTCTGGCTCCAGTGTGTGCCCCACCTTATCTTCTGTCCCTCATATATCCCATTATTTTAAAAAATGCATTTCATATGCCCTGGACATTACTTACAGTAAGTCCTAGTGGACGTGCCAGGCAAGTATAAACACTTCCCACGCTGCATGAACGGAAAACTTTTAGACACGCATATGGAAGTAATTTCTTTTGTTTGTGCCCGTACATTAGAGCTTAGCCACTTTTCAATGGGCAATTTCCTTCAAATGTTATTATATCTTAACTGATGAACTAAGACTTTCTATAACAATAATCTGATTTAGATGTGTCTCAGAGCCCAGAACTGCCCGATTCTTAGCTTACAAACGACAGTCTTTTGGTGAGCGTCTGGGTCTGAGCTGCTGACAGAACATGGTGGGTGGTGCCTGAGAGCCCACCCTGGGGAGGGGACTTTCTGTAAAGGGGAGGCTCCAGGGAGGGATCCATGGGGCAGCCATCTGGCAAGCACTGGTCTGGGCTCAGACACAAAGGCAAGGAGAAAGGCCCGTGAAGAGGGAAGTGTAATCCGAAATCAGTGCTATGCCAGAGGGAGCGTGGGAGGGCGAGGGAGTTCGGGCCGGGGGCACGTGATCTCACCCAGATTTGCTTGGGGGACAGGCGGGGTGAGAGATCCTGGGGACAATTGACATGTGAACGGAGCCTCCAGGGAGGGATGGGACTGAACCTCATCCAAAACAAGGGGGCAGAGTTGGTGCAAAGATGTAAACTGAGCACACTGCTCCCTCAGCGAAGGGCAAGTGACCCATGATGGTTAGAAAGGGTCAAGTGTAATAGGCAGTGACAAAAGGCCATGGGAAGCTGCTGAGGAATTTTTAAGCCAGAGAGTGACATGGGCCAGCTTAGAGTTTAGGCAGTTCAGCCAGAGGGGGAGTGCACTGGAGGTGGGTGGAATACGGAGGGAGGAAGTGCAGAGGGAGCCAAGAGACTGCCGCGGCAGGCGGGCAAAGGCGGACTTGCCGGTGGTGATGCGAATGGAGAGGGGAGGATGGACCTGCGTGTATTATTTGCTGCCCGATGACTATAATGTGTTTTTGTTATAAATGATATTTGTATTGAATGATGCTCCCAGTGTAGCTCAGATTTTATTTTATTTTATTGTAGTTGGGCAGGCCCGAGGATCACACTGTTGTTATACTCTTGTGTAGCTCCACGTGGGATGAGACCCACGAAGCCTGAGACTTCGGTGTAGCAGAAAGAACCCAGGCCCAGAAGAAGGGGCAGGAGGCAAGTTCTCGGTGTGAGACGCCCCAGCCTGACTTCGCGGGTTTTCCCGATTGACAGGGGAATGGGCCAAACAGGGGCGTCGAGGGATAGGCCTTGGTGAGGAACCCAGGAAGGCGGTCAGGCTCCCAGGAACCTGTTAGTGGGCACTGACGTCACAGGTAGGAGGAGCCCCACCCTCGCAGGGTAGACGAGGGGGAAACAGAGACGGAACGTTGGAGAGAATGAGGCAGAGGCTCTGCTAGGGTAGCCACTCAGGTACCAGGAACAAAAGACAGGTTTCCGAAATTTGGGGACAAAGCAATGGAGCCTCTGAAAAACAGTTAAAATCCTCTTTATTTAACAGGGCTACAAAGTTGGGGTCAAAGATTGCCTTGTTCCCAATCTTGAGGGAAGTGGATGTTAGACCTAGAGCTTCCTATCTGTGGCCCCTGCCCCAGAGCCTAGGGCAGGGGCCACAGGTAGGGTCAGGTGCTGCAGCTGCCTAGAGATGGGAGGTAGAGTCTGGAGCCCGCAGAGCCTGGCAGTGACCTCCCTGTTCACATACTTACTTTGGGAACATGGTCTCTTGCTCAGCTAGAAGGTCAGCTGCTCTTGTCAGCGTCCTACTGAGAGAAGATGGCATGCCCCACATCTGCCTCTGAGCCACTGCCAGAGGTGGGGATGCCAGCAGCTTCCTCGCAGGGTCCGGTGTAGGGTGGGAGACATCCTCCCTGGCAGCACTGGGTGGCAACACAGCCAAGATACGGTGGAGCAACGACAGCTTCGGTGGTCACTGGGTTGAGGGAGGGCTACAGAGGCGCCTCCTGCAGACAGGCGTTCAGGCAGGCTTCGGGCTGAGCTGGCGGCAGCTGGCAGGCTGGAAGTGTCTGGGAAAAGCAGCCACTGGCCTGTAGGGGTGCTTCTGAAGTTGGCTGTTTTCAGTAGAGAACTGCACGGAGACAGACACAAGGGTAACCTTGGAAACAGATCTGTTAGCACACGTGGGGACCACTGATCCACGTTGCAAAAGGGAGCCATCGCAGATTGAAAATGAATATGTACTTAATTTGCTGGGCCTTGATTTTCGCAAAACTTTTCTGGAGCATTTGAATTGTGCTCCTGTTCTCACAGCACTTCTGTCCGTGTTGTGTGTCCTTCGGACCCGCTGAGGGACTTCGGACCCTCCCCTGTCACAACACCGTTAAAATACAGAAAATCCCACGGCACTCTTTTCAGGAGACATCGTCTGTTGGATGTAAGGTGCCGTGTTGCAGTTAGTGCTGAAAGTTTTTAGTTTAATACTATAATTAAAATGTTTGTCAGACACAAGTGAAAAGTTTCCAAGAAAGTTGAAAGTGTGTTTTTGTGTTTATAACTCTAAATTTCTAATTTCATAGGGGACCAAAAAGGAATAGCTATAATTTTCCGATCTCATACTTATTTCTTGGGAAGCTCAGAATGGTGTCCTCAGTGAATTGATTTTCTTTTTTGTAATATTGAAGAGTCCACATGACAGCGTAGTTTATTAGTACTTTTTAAGCTCCTATATTTCTTACTTAATCCTCCTCTATATCCTTCTAAATAAGAGCTAAGAACCAGGGCATTGACATCTTGAAGTGGCGATTTTAGATTTATCACTCTCTCAGGTATGCCGAGGGAAGCAAAAAGCAGGTTATTAAAACTTTCATTCTCACATGTTTGCCCTTTGCTTCCTGAACATGGGAGTTTAGAGAAACTGCATTCATTCTGATCGTGCCCATTTGGAAGATGTGATCATTTGGACATGCTGAGCTGACATGGAACTTTGTTCTTTCTATCAAAAATAACTTTGCTAAGCAAATTTCCGGTGTCAGTGGAAACTGTGTGGCTCTTTCAGGGTGAAAGCCACTTTCAGTCTCCATTTTTAGCAGCTATTCTCAGTGTAAAATAATTTACTTAAAATTTGCTAAAGTAAACACTTAGTTTCTTCTCTTGTCAGAGTTATTAAAGATACAGCAAGAAAAAAAAGCCTCCCATTCTTTTCAGATGTTTCCTAAGTGAGACATTTCATTCCCCTCTGGATAAATTAATGAGATCTGCTCAATGTCAGTGTCAATCCATAGAACTGAAGGACCCATGGGATCCTCTTTACCACCCCCCTTAAACTATAAATTATGCTATGATATCTTTTCCAGCTCCTGTCTTATTTCAACTAGACAGGCTTTATGTGGAAAGGTATATATTTTTCTATTTTACACCTTTAATACTCATAAAAGATGAAAACAAAGCAACTTAATGAGGCTTCTCATAATGTAAGCAGAGTTTACTAGATAATATTGCCTAGGGTATAAGACAGAAGGGATCCCAGAAATGTGTATGGTGGCCCCGAATTAAAAAAAAGATACTGAATTTTAATTGCAAGGTGTAAGACTTCTCTATTCACTATCTAGGGGGCTGACAAAGAATGGAATAACAAGCTGGGTGGAAACTCATTCCTTCAAATTGAGGGTTCATTTTTATCAGGCAAGAAAATTCACCTATTACCTCAAGCTTTTCATTAATTCGATAGGCCTTTCCAAAGCACGAGTCACCGCTGTGGGGAGCAACCCGTACCTTTTTAAAAATCCCGTCTGAAAAAGTGAATATGGGTGGTTGTAAAAGTCCCAAGTACCAGCCATTTTATAACTGGTGGCCCCGTGTTGTGAAAACCTCATGGCGTCTCTCCTCCCCAGGCATGACGGAGATGGTGCGGAAAATCCCTCTGAGCAGAGCAGTGAGAATCATGCAGAGTCTCTTCCCCGAGGAGTACAACTTCTACCCTCGCTCGTGGATTCTGCCCGATGAGTTCCAGCTCTTTGCCGCTCAGGTAGAGGCCGCTCTGTCCCCGTGACCCTTGAATTATACTGTGGTTGCCACGTGTCCTGGGAGCTGGGGCAAGGGGTCCCCGGGAAGTTGAGACTGGCCAAGGTGGTGTTTAACAGGACACAGTAGGTGTTGCCAGCAATCACGGCAGATTGCAGAGTTGAGCAGGTAGGGTGACAGGTAGGTAAGCTGAAGAAGTGAGTCTTGACATGAGGAGACAGTTCAGATGCTGATATTGGAGCTGCATCACGGGGTCAGCATTTGGGGAACTGAGGAGACAGAGCTGGGACAGGCGGCTGAGCCCACAGGAGGACTGGGACTGTTTGGATGAATCCTGGAGGTGCGGCCTCCCAAGCATCCCTTGGCATGAAGTGGGAGAGGCTGAGCTCTGTCTCAAGGCCGGGGGGTAGGTCCCACAGACCATGGAGTGGGGGGGAACATTTTAAGTGACCTGCTTTAAATTTGTTTCAGAATCAATTTTGAAATCACCCATTCCATATCAAAGCAATGTATTTGATTTCAAAGCAGGAAATACTTTGGATATCTCACCACTGCTGTGAAACAGCAAGTAGGGAGGCTGAGTTCAGAATTGTCATTTCGGTTAGTCTTTTCAGGATTGCGTTTAAGATCGTCTCAAAGCCTTCGTCAGCGGGTTCCATGGCCGCCTTACACCTCTGAGGGCAGCTGAACAACAAATACCTGTCTCATTGTCATATGGTTAATACCATTTACTGGTCCTGCTATGTTCCACGCATTGTGCTAGAAGATTAACATTACTTCTTTTAATCCCTACAGTGAAGTTGATTGTATCAATATTATTATCCCCACTTTATGGATGAGGAAACTGAGGTTTTGAGACATGAAGTGACTTGCTTGAGGAGTGGGATTTAAACTTAGAGCTGATTTCTGGGCCTGTGCCTTTTATAGCCTATTTTATTGCCTGCATATTGTCTTGGTTTTAATATTAAATCATAAAACTTGTAATAAAATTATAACTTATAAGGCACACAAAAAACTTGAAGTGGTAATTTTTAAAAGGAAGCTCTCTATGGGATGGTGTCACATGGGTTTATACATTTCTTAAAATTCATCAAAGCATTAACTTAAAGTGAATGTATTTTATTATATGCAAATTATGTTTCAATTAAGTTAATTTCTAAAAGTAAAGTAAACCATCAGCCGTTCCCCAAACTGACCCCTCCATTTCCCGCTTCTGCGGCTCTGCTCCCAGGGTGGAATACCTTTCCTCCCTGTTTCTGCAACTCTCCATATCTAAAAATTTTGCAAAGCTGAATTTAAATGAGATTCCAACTGTGCCTTCAAAATCAGATAAATGAGAAGAGTGTTTCCGTCATTTCCCAAAAGTTCCTCCCTCTGGACCTCTTTGCAGCCGGCCCCTCCCCGCCGTCCTGGGCCACTGCAGACCTGCATTCTCATCAGAGGTTAGTTTTACCTGTTCAAGAAATTCACATGCATGGAATCCCACAGAATGTACTTCCTTGAGTCTTTTTTTTTCTTTCAGAATTATGTTTTTGAGAGTCATCCATGTTCATTGGGTATGTCAGTCGTTGGTATTTTTTTGGTGA
Source organism: Mormoops blainvillei (assembly GCA_004026545.1). Taxonomy (NCBI): domain Eukaryota; kingdom Metazoa; phylum Chordata; class Mammalia; order Chiroptera; family Mormoopidae; genus Mormoops; species Mormoops blainvillei. The sequence continues at coordinate 45,720 of PVJD01008375.1, forward strand.
GAAGGGTTCCATTGTATGAATATACTACAATTTGTTTATCCATTCACCAGCTGATGGCATTTGGGTTATTTCCAGCTGAGGGTTATTATACGTAAAGCTGCCTTGACTAATCACATACGTAAGAACTGGAGCAGGAGGAAGAGTCTTGATCATATAGTAGGTGTATGTTTAATTTTATAAGAAATTACCAAACTGTTTTCCAAGGTGGCTGTGACACTTTACACTCCCATGGGCAGCGTCTGGGGGTTCCGTTTGCCCCACAGCATTGCCAGCGCTTAGTTCTGTTCGTCTTTGGAATTTTAGACATTCCAGGAGCTGTATAGTTGTATCTCTTTATGGTTTTAATTTATACCTCCCAATGTCTAGCTGTTTAGCGTCTTTCTTATGCTTTGTGGCTGTTTGAATATTTCCTGTTCAGTGTCTATTCAAAAATTTTGCTCATTTTTATTAGTATTTTATTTTTAAGTTGTAAGTTCTTTATATACTCTGTGTACAAGTCTTTTGTGTATATATTGTGATGTATTTGTATATGGATGGTGAATATTTTCTCCTACTTTTCCAAAGTCTTAACCTCAAATTTTCATTTTTTAACTGTCTTTTAAAAAAGAGTGAAAGTTATTAATTTCGATGTTTAACTTATCAATTTTTTTGTAGTTTGTGCTTTTGTGTGATATCCAAGACATCTTTGCCTAATTAAAGGTTATGAAGACTTTATACTTTTTTTTCCTAGAAGTTTTTAGTTTTAGCTTTTATATTTAGGTCCATGATCCATTTCAAGTTAGTTTTTGTGTACGGTATGAGATTAGGGTTGAAATTTGCTTTTTTTTCTATATGGATATTCAGCACCTGTTGTTGAAATGACCATCATTCCCCAGTTGAATTACTTTGGCACCTTTGGTGAAAATCAGTCAGCCACGTATGTTTTGTTCCATTCACCTGTGCATTTACTCTTATGCTAATAAAGCTATGGCTTTATAGTTGGTCTTGAAATCAAGTAATGCCAGTCTTTCTACCTAGTTTATCATCAGATTTGTTTTGGCTACTATCGGTCCTTTGTGTTTCCAGATCAATTTTCTAATCAGTTCGTCCCATTTCTACAAAGAAGCTTGCTGGCATTTTGGTGTTGTGTTGAATCTACAGATCAGTTTGGAGACGGCGGACATCTTAACAATACTGAGTTAGATCCATGACTTTTATCTCTATTTATTTGTATCTTCCTTAGTTATCTCAGCAGTGTTTTATAGTTTTCCCTACGTGTTTTCATTTTTTATGCTACTGTAGATGTGATTTTTGAATTTCATTTTCCTACCCTTTGTTGTTAGTTATAGACAGCCAATTGACTTTTTAATTTTGAACTTGTACCATGTGATCTTGCTTGATTCCCTCATTAGTTCTAGAAGCTCTTTTTTTGTAGGTTTGTTAGGATTTTCTAAATATATATGATTAATTCATTTGTGAATACATTTCTTCCTGTGTAATCTATGTGCCTTTTATTTCTTTTTCTTGTTAATCTGCACTGGGCTAGGACCTCTATACAATGTCGAATAGAAGTGATTAGAGTGACATCCTTGCCTTGTCCCCAGTCTTAGGGGGAAAGCATACAGCCTTTCACTGTTACATATGATATTAACTGCAGGTTTTTCTTAGATGCCCTTTATTAGGTGGATGAAGGTGTCTTTTATAGTTTGCAGAAAGTTTTTCATCATGAATGGGTGCTTAATTTTGTCAAATGTTTTTCTGCATCTATTAAGATGTTAGAGTTTTTTCTTTATTTTGGCAACATGATGAATCATGCTGATTAATTTTTTCAATGTTAAACTTGCATTCCTGATATAAATTCTGCTTGGTTCTAATGTATTATTCTTTTTATATACTGCCAAACTCTACTTGCTGATATTTTGTTAGGAATTTCTGTGTCTTCGATCATGAGAGACGTTGGATTTGGTGTCTTTGTTTGGTTTTGTACCGGGCAAGCTTTATTAAATGAGTTGGCAAGTGCTCCTATTTTTTGAAGATTTTATATGATATTGGTGTTATTTCTTTCTTAAACGTTTGGTGGAATTCACTGCTGAAGGTACTTGGGCATGGAGCTTTCCTTCTGAGAATATGTTAAATTTGATTTTTAAAAAATACATACAGGTAATTGTCTTTCAAGGAACTAGTCCATTTTATCGAGGTCGTCAAATCTACTGAAATAGAAATTTGAAAAACAGTATTTCCTTATTTTTTTAACATCTGTGAAATATGTATCATTGCAGATATTGATAATTTGTGTTTACTTTTTTCATGATCAGCCTAGCTAAAGGCTTATTAATTTTTTGCTTTTTTTAAAAGAACCAATTTATGATTTTGTTATTTTTCTCTCCTGTTTGTTCATTTTCTATATCATTGATTTCTAATTTTTATTATTTCTACATCTTTTGGGTTTACTCTTCTTGTCTTTCTAAAATAGAAAGCTATTTTAAAGAGGAGCCTAAGTTCACTGATTTTAAACATTAAAGCAATAAATTTTCCCTCTCAGCACTCCTTGTTCCCTTTCTCATTGTGTGTAGAAATACAATAGGTTTTTATATATTAATCTTGTTTCCAGCAACCTTGCTGACCTCTGCCAATAGTTCTGGTAGCTTGTTTTGTAGGTTCCATGGGATTTTCTATATAGACTATTATGTTCTCTGTGAATAGGACGGCTTTATGCCTTGCTTTCTGTCAGCACTTTATTTCTTTTTCTTGCCTTATTCTACTGGCTAGAACCATTGTAAAATGTTATCTAGGCAAAGGAGAGGCTGAGGGTTGTAATAAGGCACTGAGACAGGAGTGTTATGCACAGAAGGACATACGCGAGGGACATTTAGAAGGTGGAATCTATGGGACCTGGAGACAGATCAGAGAGATGGATGCAGAGGAAGTTAGAGCTGATGCTTTTAGAGATATGGTGAGGATGCTGTTGCCAAGACAGGAAGCCCCAGAGAAGGGCCAGGTTTAGTGGAAAAAGTGGAAACCTGAGCCTGTGCTTGTTGCTTAAGTGGTAGGTTTCTGATTTTAGCTGTTAAGAGAGACCCTTTATCATCAGTAAGAGGCGGGGCATGGGGTTAGGGACTGCTCCGTCTCTTCCTGTTACAGCATTCTAGGCCCTCAAGTGTCAGAGACTGTTTGATGCTGAAGGTGCTTAGAACTGGATAGTTCCCTAACATAAAGGAGGATTTCTTTGTGTTTAAAGTGACAGTACTTTAGAATCTGCTGATTCAGGGGCTGGGACATGCAGAATGGGACTACGAACACCCTGGTACCATCACTCAGTCCTCATGGGATCCCAGGTGAGTCCCTTCTCCCCGCAGCCCCATTTCTCCATCTGTTACATGTGGACCTGGTTACAACCTCAGCGTGATTAAAGGCAGCTCGTGAGCATTTGATGATGAAATGCTTCATTAGCTGCAAGTTTGATTTTTTTAAAAAGTGGCATTCTTGTTATTAACATTCCCTTTGTTTTAATACAAAACAACACATTTGAATTCAAGTATAGAAATGTGTGATGTAAAAAGTGAAAGAAATGTCCCCACTCCTCAGAAATTACTGGGTACTTCAGTGTTTATTTTTCCAGTTTTTAATTTATATACAAATATAGATTGTAACACACTTAGCTTTTTTTCTTTAAAAAATGGGATTTTACTCTACCTGTTTTTAGCTTCTTTTTACCCACTGAATCTATTTTAGACATGTTTCCATGACAGCGCTGTATCGTGGCGGCCCGTCGTGTGAATGCACCATGACTTTTAAAGTCACCACTCTACTGATGGACGTTTAGGTGGTTCTTGTGTTTCTTGGTTCAGTAAAGAGCACTGTTGGGTATACCTTCATATGGATGTCTTTCTACACTTGTGCCAGCATTTCCTTCAGGTAGACATCTCCAAGTGGAATTCCTGTATTTATATTTTGATGGGCAATACATACCCAAGGCTTCGTTAGAGATGCTGCACTTAATTGGGAGGGAGAACTGTCTTGCCGGAGACAGGGCGGCGAGCTCTCAGAGCAGTACCTGGGCTTGGCTGTGTGATTCTTGGTAACAACAGGCGGAGGCCTGGGTAGCTGTGAAACACTAAAACCTGGCACTCCGTGGGTATTTTATTTCTCCCATTAATGAGGATTAAATTTACTTCGTTAAGAAAGGGGAAGATGCATACACCCCCCCTGCTATAACTATTTGCAAAACTGGTACCCAGATACGATCAGCAGGTGGCACTAGGAGGAAGCAAGTGGGATTCTCAGTGGAAATTTTTGTGAAAACTAGAGGAGGATGCAGGCTTCCTTTCCAGTTTTAGCAGATGGCCAATAAAAAAAAATTCCTTGGAGTTTATTTTGCATATGGTCTCCCATCTGGGTATTTGAGAAAAGTACAGTTTTGTTATCAAAACAGTATTATTATGGTGGAGGAGTTTATATTTCATAGCAGAAGAACTTTTTAGCGAATAAAGCCAAAAAGCTGTTCAATAATGTTTTGCAGTTTCTTGGAGGGAACCAGCAAGCACGAGGTTCTTCCATTTTCCTCTCCAGTTACCCTCCTAAGTTAGCTTTTATTGATTCAGCTCCTCAAGGCTGAATGAAATGCATTATTTGCAAAATCCCCAGAGAACAATGTTCTCCGCTGGCTTTAGGAACTAGGAAAATGTAGACTTATAAGTAGGTCAGAGTCGAGGCAGAAAGAAAACCTGCAAAATAGCGCATATGTTCCTTGTCCTGATCCCACGCTTATCCAGTAAACTTCTGGCGAGTTGATTATTTGCCTCCTTTTCCTTCATAGAGGCGATGTGCTGATTCGGCTGCCTTCAGGTTACCCCATGGTTGAAGTTCACCCAAAGGGTGAAGTTTAAACTCCTTCACAGGACTTGTTGAGCCTTTGCCCACCTCTGAGCCTCAGCATCCACCCTCTGCAGCCTCTTCCCTGGGATCTGTCCGTATTCAGCTTTTTTCGGTCCTCAGCCGCACCTCTGCCACGCCTCTCCTTTTGCCTGGAGCACTTGTTGTGGTCCTCCTTTGTGGTCTCTCAACCACCTTTCTGTCCTCTGACCAATTTTGCTAGTTATTCAGACCCCCGCTTATCTTTTACTTTCTCTGTAAAACCTCTTCTGCCCGCCGCCAAACACAGTGGGGCACTTTGTTTCTCTCTTTCATGGTGTTTGTGTCTATCTCCCTGTTTAGTGACTAGTATTTAGTTATCTTTCCCCTCTGTTCTAAAGTTCCATGAGGACAGCACATGGCTGGATCAGTCTTATTCATCATCGTATCCCTCGTGCTTGTCACAGTGCCTGACGCGTGGTGGGGAGTCAAGTGTGTTTGCCAAATTGAATCGCAAATTAATATGCAGGTGCTATGGTTGAAAATTTTGTCTCTTGTGAGTTTAGCTATCAAGTTATTTGCTTCTCCAAGGCCAAAGGTGTTAGCCTGACTCAACCTGTCACTTTAAAAGGGCATGGACCACACCTGGACCATGAGGCACTTACCGGAGTAATGCCACCCGGTGAGATGGTGGTCGAGCTGCTGGCCTTTCCGGGTGTTCCCAGCCTCTGCCCCACGCAGAGCACTTGCACACATCACGGCAGACGTGGGGGCCGTCATGGACACCAGATGCCTTCTCCTCCTGTGGCGTGGCACTCCTGGAGGCTGGCGCCGTGGCCTGGGGCTCTGGCGCATAACCAGCAGAAGACTGAAGGCAGGATGAAGGGACTCCAGCTGTCAGAAGACGGCAGATGATTCAGAGCTGCTGGCGGAGACGCTGTAGGAGCCATGGTTTCACCTCCCCATCTGCTTCCAGTTTTATTGCCTTTGTTGCCAAAAATAGAACTTCACCTCCTGCTTAGATAGATCATATTGTTCTTGTGCCCCATGCTTCGCAGCTCAATTTGTTTACTGGAAAAATGGTATCGTTCGAAACTCAAGATGCTGCTCCTCTCTGGAGAAGCATACTGAGGTCCGATTCATTAGGAAGTCCTTTTAAATGTTGCCTGAGTGACAGCTGACATCTGCGCAGTGCTTCGCAGTTCGCCATGTGCATGGCCTCTGCTGTTCTCCCTCAGTTTGGGGGATTATCATTGTCTCCCCTTCGCAGGCGAGAAGACAGAGGTTCAGAAGCAAAGGCACTTGCCCGTGGTTACGCATGACTATACCATGGCTAGTGCCCTCAGTCCTCTGACTCGGTGTCGTTCAAGCGTTTCCAGAGACCTACTAAGTGCCAAGAGCAAAGGGTACAAGACAAGTTCGAGGTGCCCTTGCCCCAAGTTCGAGGTGCCCTTGCCCCATGCAGTCATTTAATGTGAAATTGGACAAGGCTGGACCGAGGTCAGGAGACCTGCTCCAGTCCTGGCCCCACCTCTCTCCCCACAGCTTTCTCGAGATATAATTGAGATACAGCATTATATATTTTTAAGGTATACGACAGGATGATTTGTTGCACACAGATATGGCAAAATGATCACCACAGTAAGGTTAGTGAACACATCCCTCATTTCAGATGATTACAATGGTTTTTTTTTTGTGTGGTGAGACCATTTAAGATCTACTTTCTAGCAACGTTCAAGTATATAAAACAGCACTGTGAACTGTAGTCACCATGCTGTATGTTAGATCCCCAGAGGTATTCATTTAATAATGGAAGTGTGTAGCCTTTATCCAATATCTTCTCTGCCATTTCCCTCATTGCTCAGCCCCTGGCAACCACAGTTCTGCTCTGTTTCTGTGAGTTTGGCTTCTTTTCTAATTCCACATATACGTGATGTCATCCTAAATTTGCCATTTTCTGATGTATTAGCATAATGCCGTCAAGGTTCATTCATGTCGTTGCAAACGGCAGGGCTTCCTTTTTTATGGCTGAATAATATTCCTCTGTGTGTGTGTGTGTGTGTGTGTCTGTGTGTATGTAACATTTTCTTTACCCATTCATCCATTGATGGACACGTTTGTTGTTTCCACGTGCTGGTTATTGTGAAAAATGCTTCAGTGAACACAGGGGTGCAGCTGTCTCTTAGAGACAGTGGCTTTCATTTCCTTTGTATATAGATAACCAAAAGTGGGCTGGCTGGATCACGTATGTGGTAATTCTATTTTTAATTTTTGTGAGGAAGTTCTATTCTGTTTTACAAAGTGACTGTGCCAGTTCACATTCACACCATTAGGTGGGAGGTGGTATCTCATTGTGGTTTGGATTTGCATTTCCCTGATGATTGGTGATGCTGAGCATCTTTTCATGTACCTGTTGGCCATTTGTATGTTTTCTCTGTTTGGGTCTTCTGCTCATTTTTAAATCAAATTGTTATTGTTATGTGTTGCTGAGTTGTATGAGTTCCTTACTTAATTTAATAGTAATCCCTTATCAGGTGTATGGTTTGCAAATATTTTCTCTCATTTTGTTGATTTTTTTTTTTTTTTGCTGTGCAGAAGCGCTTCAGTTTGATGTCATCCCATGTGTTGATTTTTGCTTCTGTTGCTTGTGTTTTTGGTGTCATATCCTGCTGTCACCTCTTAGCTGGCTGTGGTACCCTGGCCAAGCCACCTACCACCCCACCCCAGGCTTCGTGCTTCTTCTGCAAGAGGAGGAGATTACAGATGTCACTAAGGTCCCCACTTTCTGTGATTCTGTGAGTTTGGCTTTCCTGGACTTCCATGGAACTCCCTGCTGGAGTTAAAATTCTGCACAAATTTCTACTGCTGAGGTTTCAGTTGGAGCACAAATGGTCTTATGTAATCAATCATCTTGCAACTGCTGGGTCCGTGCAGCCCTTCCTTAGGGCAGCGCTGGTAATGGAGGCTGTATGGTAGCTGCTTCTGGAACTGCACGGGGTTGCTGGGGGTGGCATGGGAGCTGGCTGTCTCCTCGCCTCCGCCTTAGTCTTCCCAGGAGGTCAGCCGAAGCTGTGTCTGCCCATTCTGTTCCAAGTGGCCCTGGTGGGTGGTTGGCTGAGGCCAGCACATACTGGCTAAGCCAAGACATCCTTCCCGTTGGTTCCCTCGAAAGCCCATTCAGAAAGATTCACACCTGCCCAAGTTCTTGCACTGTTCTCTGACTGTTTCTTCTGCCAAGGATACCCTTCCTGCATTTGTCCCCCTGACAGACTCTCCCTGGGCCTCCCTGTGTCAGAGCTGATGCCTCCAAATCGGTGAAGACCTTTTCTGATACTCCCTCCCGCACTGCCCTCCCACTCTCCTGCCATTCAGACCCATGGACAGTTCCTCTGGGCCCCCTTCTGTACTCTCCCTCAATTACAGGCCCCCAAACATGGTACTTTGTGGCAGTGCTCCGGTTGACAGACAGCGAGGCAGGGGCTGGGGTCATTAAGACCTCGGTTTAAATCCTTTCTTCATCACTTTCTAAGTGTGTACTTAATTATTCTGGACCTCAGTGTCCTTACCTGTAGCACCACAGAGATGCTATGAGAATCATATTCCATCCCCTCAGTGAATGGACATGCATTTATCTTCTGTTCCTACTAAAGTGGGGGTGCCCGGGGAGCTGGGAGGCTCATTTCCGTCTTCCCAGTTCCTAGCACAAGGGGGACATTCAGGCGCCTGTGTGTGAAATGAATGAGTACGGAAAGAGGTTTTTGGGGTCTTCAATGGATATTTACGCTGGAGCTAAGAATGCTTACACAAAGCATTCTGGGTGTTTCTGGGTTATTGGAAATGGACTTACTTAAATTTTTAATAAAAATCGAATCTTGAGACAGTCTCATTATTTGATGATAGATCTTTTAGGAGAGGAAAAGGGCTGAGACCTCTCTTCGGCTGAATGGCGTCCCAGGTCGGCTTCAACTTTGTCTCCCCCTAGATTTCTTGCCCCCCCCCGCCCCCCGCCCTGAGGCAGCCTAGTGCAGTAATACTTTTAAGAGTAGAAACTCTATTGTTTAATTTTCTACACTTCGATTTGGCCCCCAAACACACTTAGTGTTTTAAATCACAACTATTATAATCTTGCTACTTTGCAGCACTGCTTTCGTATGTAGAATTTTGAGATAAATGTAATCGTTAGAGAGCCACTGCTCTAACTGCCCTACCCCCTCCCCTGATAGCGAGCTTTCAAAAAGAAAAAGTGAAAGAGGTAAACATTTTCCTGGGAACCTTTTAAAGGTCAAGAAAACCCTGCTTTCTAAAGTGAGGAAAAGGTCATCTTTCACCCTTCAATTTTTGTCCTTTCATTTCATTTTGCGAAAGTTCTTTGTGATGTCGTCTTAGTCACTTGAGTAGAGATGCCTAATTTTCTACGAGAAAATAGTGGGACCGATCTTGAGTTCAGTGCCTATTTCAAAGGGAAATTATGAAAATTGCTCTGCCTGTACCTTCTTTCCTCATCTCCAAAGAAATGAAGAAATCTCTCTTACTCTGTGCCTCGTTCAACTTCTTTTCTGTGTAATTGCTTCTTGGAGGAGTTCTAATGAAAGGCGATGCAAAGTCGCGATTTGGTTTTAGAAAGATGTTGTAATCAAATTCTCTGGCCTCGTTAATGAAATGATTCTCTTGTCCTTCCCTGTCGCCCAAACACACACTCCCCTCCCCCTCCTCCTGAAATTAACCCCATACGTTTTCCAGAAGACTTAGAAGAGTGGGATAAAAGGGTTTGTTTGGGCTAGAATAGATCTAAAAACAGTGTTTTTCTATTCTTTTGGAGCCAATGGCGGTCTTCCATTTTCTTTTAACTTTGTTTTTTGTCATGATTTCAGACTGACTGAAAAGTTGGAGGAATAATTCAAAAATTTCTGCACGTCCTTCAGTCAAATAACCCCACTTGTTAACATTTCACCACATTTGTGCTCCCCCTTCTCCTTTTTGAGAGTAAGTGGCATTCCTGATGCCTTTTCTGCCCTAAACACTCTGTGTGCATTTCCTAAATAAAAGAATAGTTTCTTTTATAGCCACAGTGTAACTGTCAAAATCATGAACTTAGCATTGATTAATATTATTTTCTAACTCAATAATATCCTGGGTTCATTCAGATTTTGACAGTTGTCCCAGTAACAGGTAGCAAAGGAAAGTCCCAGCCCATGTTCTGCTCCCGGTTACTGTGTCTCTTTAGTCCCCTTTAATGCGGAAGAACTTCTTGCTCTATGTGTCCCCTGCCATGGGCATTTTTGATGGGCACAGGCTGTTTAGCAGATTGTCCCCTCAGCCTGGGCTTGTCCGGGGTGTCCTCATTATTATTAGATCCAGGATATGCATTTTTGGCAGCAATAGCACGGAAGCTGTGCTGTGTTTTTCTCAGGGGTATCGTCTCTGGAGGCGCACGATGTTAATGTGTCTTATTACAGGTGATGTTAACTTTAATCATTGGGTTAAGGAGGTGTCTGCCAGATTTCCACTGGAAAGTGACCATTCCCCCTTTCTAAGTATTAAGTACCTTGCGGGAAGATACTTTAAGGCTATGTAATCTCCTGTTACTCCGCAAACTTTCACCCTCTAGTTTAACATCGGTGAATGACTCTCGCCTGAATTGGTTATCGTGATGGTTGCTAAATGGTGATTAACTCCACCATTCCGTCTGCATTTGTTGGTTGAGTTTCTACTGCAAGGAAGAGCTTTGCTTTTTAATTTATTTATCTATGCCTGTACGTTAGCATGGACTCGTGGATCCTTATTTTATTCAGTGGGTTATAATCTTTTACTATCATCATTTGTTTTGAACCTCAAACTATCCAAGATTTGGCCAGGGGAGCCTGGTGGCCTTGCAGCGGTCCCTGCGAGCCCCCTGTTCTGCCACAAGGTGCTCCAGGCTTTTCTGTGCCCCCCCTGCACCAGCATCGCCATCATCCTACTTTATAGGAAGCCCTAGTGTCTCTCTGGTGGGTGTTAAGTGTGCTCCCTGCTATAGGGGTGTCATTCCAACACCCTCTCCCTTTTATAAAAACATTTTTTGACATTTGCTGTACCATCCTGAAATGAAATATTATCAAACTTCATACCTAGTTCTTTTTTTGAAAAAAATTAATGTTTTTTTAAAGGAGAAAAATAAGGAACAGTTCTTTATCACAAAAGTCTATACATTTCAGTGAGTACATACTTGCGGGCACTGTTACACAGGAAGACCTCATGCAGTGGTCAGATGCTGGCACCTACCTGTAATGGATGAGTTTGGATATAAGAAAAGTAGGACAATTCAACTGAACGCTGTTCATATGGCCTCTCGCGCATCTATATCCAGGGTCCGGCAGGAGTGAGGCCTGCTTGAGTGTGGTTAGTAGAGTAATAATATGGGTGTAATAATTTACAGCTTTGATTTGAACATTTCACCTAAAATGTCATATGGCGTGCTTGCTGTGATATTGTTATGTTACCGAGTTACATGTTTTTGATGTTGTAATAAAAGATTTTGTAATAAAAAAAGGGTGTTATTTGTGCCGGACCCTGCATTATATATAATAGCATAAAATATGATATTATATAATATATTTGACATTTTAAACTATTTTTCATAGATAATCACATTGCGTTGTATGGGTAACTCAGATACAATAAGCCATGTGCCTTCAGGGATATGATGCTTCTGAAATATTAAACAACTCTTGATAAAATCCCAGGGGAGAAGAGGCGAACTGTAACAATCCCTGGATTTACATGGTTGTGGCATTCCACGAAAATTGTGTGCTCAGTTTAAATCGTGTGGAGGATTCTTTTTGTTTGCATGTGACCTGGAGCAGGGTTCTGGGCTGCCCCCACATTGCATGTAAGTACGCCTTTCACTTTACGAAGGAGCAGCCGGACCGCCCAGTGCATTGCAGACTGGCATTCAGGCCCCCGCCCGCCAAGTGCCAGTAACACCCCCATTCACCGTGACAACCAAACACACTCCCGGGAAGTCCCAGAAGCCTCCCGAGGTGGCGGGGCCAGTCTCGCTGAGAAACGCGGATTGATTGATCTCCATGGAGCAGGAGCGTTTTTCTCTCTTCCTCATGAAACACAAATACTGGCATGTCGCTCAAAAGGAGTTTAATTTTTAACATTTTCCAGATTCGTGTCCAACATTACAGGTCTCCCTGATTTCCGCTTCACTCTCAGAATGAGGATGACCCCAGTGTGCCCCCCGCCTGGGTAGGGAGGCGGCCTGGGCTCGCTGCGCAGAGGGCGGGCGTCCCCAGAGGGGAGCAAGGCTGTGGCCTCTCACAGCACAGCGTCATCCTGTAGGCGGTCTTGTCATAACCCTTGTGCTCCAGGGAGCTTCTAGAAAGAATCCTGGAAGCGTTATGCAGACAAATGTGTCCATTGTACGGATGAGGAAACTGAGACCCAGAGAGGGCGAGGGTGGCCAAGTCGCACAGCGAATCAGAGATACTCCTGAGGCCTAGAGCTGAAGTTGGTACAAAGGATAAACCTGAGATATGATCCAGGCCACGCCCCCTGGGTGAGCCCTCTCCACACCTGGACAGGCGGCCAGGGTCCAGCCTACACGTGATCATCTTCAAAAATTGGCTACTTGCTATTTCTCAAGGCAATTCACTCTACCAGGGACTGTTCTAAATTTTAAAATGTTCCTGAGCTGAGGCCGTCTTATCCTTCCGTCCTTGCCCCCTCTGGCTGTGGCTTGGCCCCAAGGAGCTTGTATGGTCCCTGTGGACTCTATGCCAGCCCTACAGAAACTTCGAGATTGTATCTAGGTCCCCTGAGCTTGCTTCGTTCTAGTCTTGGACTTGGCGCTGAGACTACTGGGATGGACAAGCCTCGCAGGTCTTGTCCTCCTGGAGCTTCCGGTGCCGTGGGAAGGCAAATGCCCCACAAGCGAGCCCGCAGGCTGAGTCTCAGCACCCCTGCTTCCTTTTCCAAGGCGGTGCCGTGGAAAGAGCTTGCGTTCTGGGCCGGCCGCACCTGCGCCGACGCTGCCCGCAGCTACACGTGCGGCCTTGAGTTATTTCCTTCGCGCTCTGAGCCCTGTTTCCTCCTCTGTAAAACTCAACAATGACTCTGCCTCATCGGCTGCTGGCAGTCGCTCACAAGACAGAGCATTAAATAAGCTCGCTGTACACCGCCCCGCGCCGTGCTGCTCAATAAATGGCCGCTTTTCCCTGTTGCTCCTTTCCTCTCCCCAGTGCGACATGCTTGGAGCAACTTGTAGATATCCGGAAAGTGCTTAAAGCTCGGCGCAGAGAAATGTATCAGAGTGAAAGCACTCAGACTTATCTCTGCTGCTCTTGGGTTTGGCCTTTGCTGGATAACCAGGGGATGGGTACTTTAAACATTGTACAGGTGAACCACCACCAAGGAGATCAAGCCTCTTTCAATTTAGGGCGAAGGCCAAAGAGTAAATGCTCCCTCAGCTTTTGGTGTATATTTAGTGTTGTAATACATATTGTTAATGTCACCATTGACTAAGGTCACCGTATCACCATGTCTTATGCATTGCAATTATTATCAGTCCCCATTATTAATCCAAATATAGGTGAGCTCCTGATGGTGTTCTCCAGGGACATTATAATTTTATGAGTGTCCCCCAGTCATGCAAGTCTGGACAATGCTGGGCTCCATCATGTGGATGAAGACAGGGATGCTGTGGGGTAACAATTACCCTTCTATTTTTTCGTGCATATCTCTCCACTGCTGTTAGATTTTGGGATCGGGTCCTGATATCCTGCAATGCTGTCCTGTTGCGGTGATGGCACAGCTGTCCTGTCTTTATGGGCCACAGGCGCGGTGTCCCCTAGCCAGGGTGGACTCTTTACCATCATTGTGTCAGGGGTCTCTCCCAGCTGGTGGGCCCTCTGTCAGCCAAGCCTCTGGGGAATCTGGACGCACCCCGGGGCACAGGCAGACTCTGTCTCCCCCCCATCCAGGGGCATGCTGAAGAGCCCTGGCACACTGAGACGAGAGCTTCCCTAAACAAAACGATTTAGTGGCAGTTGCTCCTCTGTGTTTATTTCCCTTCTGCCCTCCTCGGGTCATTAATGAACCTATTTAAACCTTGGTGGCACCTGGGTCATGAAGAACTAAGGAGAGTTGGAGCCCTGCTCGGTTCGGAGCATTAAAAGGGATTGAATTCCCCTCCTGTCCCAAGTCCATTGTGGTGGAGGCAGTGACTAGTGAGATGTCCCCCAAGGGAAGTAGATTTGGGGGAACAGTCAGTGGAGTCTTCCCACGAGGAGAGATGACCGCCACTTCTTCTCTGATGTATCAAGGAAACAGGGACATTTTCTTATAGGCGACCGCTGACGTTAAGTGATCGGCCAGAGGTTCCGAAGGGAGAGCCAGGCTGACGTTCTTGGTGAGCCTGTTGAGAGCTTAGCCAAAGTTCCTGTCCAGTGGCACCTGATCCTGCTGAAATAAAGGGGGGGGCGGCGGCACATGCACGGTGTTTATTTAAGGAATGGTGGTCTACGAGTGCAGGAGGAGTTCCTCTGTAAAGCTCCGCCCCGCGTGGCGCCCAGCCCGCGTGCTCGTTTAGAGCGCCACAGAGCACCGTGTGATCAAAGGCCTGTAGAAGTGACTCCTGACATGTCAACACCTGCGAGCTCCTCCTTGACATTTAAAACAGCGGCTGACACCCGGCGCGTGTGGAGGCCCCGGCCTCACTCTCCTGGTGCAGACGATCAGGCTCGTGACGGCTGCTTCCCCAGCAGGCGTGTGGTTGTCCAGCCTGGTTCTCAGAGTGGATTGGTCTCTTGGCTTGCGGGTTTCTGTGCAGTAAGAGGAAAACCTGTAGTGACAAAGTAGAAAAAATAAAATGCCCTTGCTTCTCTTGTAGGGCTAGCTCCCCTGCACATAGTGGCAGGCCCGGCCCAGTGCCTGGCGCTCATCATTCCTGCACAGGGCGGAAGGGCATCGGGAGGGAGGGTACCTGGCGGGAGGATTGCAAACTAGGACATGGATATCCTTGTGTTTTTCTTTAAAGCGTAGCATGTAAAGTATGGCAAGCACGCAAGAGACATATGAGGACTGCGGTCCTGGGAAGGGGGAGAGCTAGGGCTTTTGATTACAATGGAGTTGTATACATTTCGAGGTGAGCTAAAGATTATTTTGCCAGTTCATTAGCAGGAAAGCCTCAGTATTGGAAAAATGATTTTCGCTGGAAGGGGAGCTTACTCAGCAATCGAACATTGTGCTCGGATGGGGTCAGCTGGGATGCCTTCTGGATCTCAGTAGGAGACCGTGGGGAGGCAAAGAAGGGCAGTGAGGCCTAGGAGGCCAGGAAGGCCAACCAAGCTGTGGGCTCAACTCCCCTGGGTGGCCCGAGGGAGTCCGGGAAACGTGAGGCTGCCATCCCAGGGGACCAGGAAACAGCTGGGGGTCAGGAGACAGGCCGAGTCACTGAGGGGAGCACTGGGCAGACCTTCGGACTCCAGCCAAGTAGGGCTGGGATGAGCCTCGGTAGGGAATCGGGAAGATGATCAGAAAACCAAGGCAGAATGATAAAGTAAAATGGTAATGATAACAAAAGCAGTACTGGGTTTAGTCCAAACGCAAGGTATTATTTTTCCTAAAAGCAGCCATAGGAACTGGGCACTTTTCTTCCTTTGACGGGGGAGGGTACTGAGCACAGGTTAACGAGGCTGGCCAGGGCCCTATGGCTAGGAGGTGACTGAGCTGAGATTCGAACCCAGGTCTGTCTGACTCCAAAGCCTGTGATCTGCACTCTGCTGCCCCCTACAGACATGCAGATACATGGACCCGGTGGAGGTGAAGGGGACCAGCAGCCTGGGGGCCCCCATGCTCAGGGATCCCCCAAAGCCCTTAGGAAGTGGCTTCAGGCCCAGCAAGCCTGCTCAGAGCCCATGCGTTAGGGGAACTCGGCAGAGAGGGTGGTGGTGGGCTGACTGGCCTGGCCAGTGAACCAGCTGTCCTTGGGTTCTCACCCCCGTCACTCGGCCCCAGTCAGGCATGGAGGGGCGACCTGAGAGGAGCAGGGACAGTCTCCCAACCTGACTGGTTCCTTCCCGTTAATAGGATTTATCATCCCTCTGTGCTCTAGAGTGGCTTTTTGATTGTTCTCTGATGCTGGGTAGATTATGGCGACATAAAGTTGCTCTTTACTGAAAGTAGGATCCATCAAATTGCCTTGACAACACCTGGATTCGGGGCAGGACACGTGGAGAGGCTCCTCTTTGCCGTTTTGTTGTCGTGATCAAAGGGACTGGCTTCCCTGAGCGGCCCCACAAGGCTATGTCACCTCCCAGGTAAATCCGAGAGCGTCTTCCAAGGAAAGGGCGCCGTCGGCCCGGGACTGCTGCTCCGGTTCCACCATCTGGCCAGGTAACTCTCGGCTTCTTACTTTACTCTCTGGGCCTCAATGTCCTCATTCCCCCTACAGTGGAGATTTGAACATTAAATAAGGCAATGGCTTTGAAAAGCCCTGTAATTTATTGTGATACTGAACAAATGTGATGTAGTTATTCAGGACAAGGAGAGAGTGCTTATTCCCAAAGTCTCTTCTGAGAGACTCCTCAGATGTGCCAGTCAGTTATGGTAGGAAGAACTGTGGGTTGGAAATCTGCAAATTTTATGCATTGGTTCTGGCTGTGCCACTAGCTGTGTGGCCTTGGGCAAGTCTCCAGTTTCTTTGTAAACTGTACGTGGGATGTGTGTGTGTGTATGTGAGAGAGAGAGAGAGAGAGAGAGAGAGAGAGAATCCCTTCCCTGCCCACTGGGGCTCGGGGTGCAGACACCGGTTGCTGGCTTTCTCATCCTCTCACCCTGCCGGCCCAGCTCAGGCAAGAGGAACCCTGCTCGGCTCGGCTATAGCTTTGTATTCCCACAGCGATCTCCCTCCTTTCTCTGCCTGTTAAACAAAGTTCTTACACCTCAATTGCTTTGGGTTTTCCCAAAGAATGGAGTTGTCATGGAAAGATCACAGACTTTTGACTTTGATCATCTTCGTTTCAAACTGTAACTTTACTGCTCGTTGGCTGTGTGACCTGGGCCCTGGGACTCCACCTCTCTGAGCTTCCCTGTCCTTGCAGGGTTGTTGTGGTGACTTAGCAGACCATGGCTGGACAGCTCATAGCATAGAAGATGTGTTCCACAGGTGCTAATTTTCTCTTCCTCTTTCTTATCATTGAAGCACTTTTTTTTCTGTAGAAGAAGTTGACTTATCTGGCAATCTGTCAGCTAGATATATATGAACTAACGTTCCTAGGTTCATAAATGCTGTGGCAATTAAGCTTTGTAATCACTTCATCTTGGAAAATGTTTGTCGAGTACTCACTCTCCCACATACTGGGAGTAGTGAGTAAAACAAGGCATGAGCTTCATCCTTAGTGAGCACATCGTCAAATGGGAGAGCCATCGTCACAACGAACAGCGATATCAGCCCCGGCACCTCACACTCTCTACCTTTTGTAATCCTCACAACAACCCCGCGGCAGAGCCATTACTGTTGCTCCCGTTTTCCAGATGAGCAGACTGAGGCCCAGAGAGGTAACGACGCTGTCAAGGGTTACGTGGTACCCAGTGGCGACGGTGCTGGGCTTCCTAGCGCTGGAGGCAGCCTGGCTGCAGCGTCCGTGCCCTTAGTTTCCGTAATATACTAACATGAGTAGCTATACTACAATAGGGCTCTCGACTTAAAGTTGCACAAGTAGTTCTCTTACAGTGCGACAGACCTGTGCGCAGAAGGGTTAGATGCTGCCCCTGTGGGAGCGCAGAAGACAAGTGTGGCTGTTCTGCTGGGAGGGATGTAGGCCGGGAAGGGATTCTTAGAGGGAACCTCTGAGCTGGGCCTCAGACGATGTGTCGGAGTTCTGCAGGTGACGAAGAGGGACGAGGCCAGCAGAGGCCAAGGGGAAGCCAACTAAAGGCCCAGAGGCGTGAAAGAGGGCCGGTGGGGAGGGGCAGGAAATGAGGCTGGGGAGAGAGAGCTGGCTTCTGAGCCGTGCCAAGCAGCTGCCTGTGAGTGGTCCTTGGGAATAATTAGCGTTAGTACCTTTAAGCTGTTCACGTAAACCCAGGGTAGGCGTCTGTGATGAAACGAGCAGGGCTTTTGCTTTGTTTTGCCACTTACGGGTTTTTAACTGGAATTCTTGCAAGCCAGGGAGAGCCGAGAATATTGGACTGCGTAGTGGCAGGTCTCGCAGCTTTCCCGGGGCGTGGCTACCTGCACTCAAATCCTGACTCCGCGTCCTGGCAAGTTACTTAACATCACTGGGCCCCCATTTCCTACCTGTAAAATAGGGTTGTTGAGGGCTGAGTAAGTTGAATTAGATAGCACGCCTAAAGAGCTCCAGACAGAACCTGACACCTAGCGAGCGCGGAATCGGTGCGTGCGGGTGTCGCCGTCATTGTTGTAGTAGTGATCTGGCCCGGCAGGTCTCAGCACTGAGGTTGCCAGTGCACCCCCCACTTGACCCACTCTCTGCTCTCCACCAGTCAGGACTATTCGCAGTTTCTCAGGCATGTGCTACTCTCTCCTGCCTTCATAAAACCCACGGCAGCAGCATCTTACCTGCTCAGTCTTCCCTCTCGGCCTCACCTGTCTCCCTCACAGTCTGGCCCTCGGTCCCCTAACTGCAGGCAGCCTCCTTCTCAACCGACTCAGCAGTTGCCGGGGACGTTGGGAGCAGGGCTTTGCCCTGGGTGTGAGGCTCGATCCACTGAGGCCAGAAGGGGAAGGGGCTGGTCCCTGTCCTGCACGTGCTCTGTGGCATCCGTCTGTCTACCCAGAGGCTTGTTTTCGCCAAAGGTCTGCTACCTGGGCCCGTGACGTGAAGGTCTTGGTCCCTAAGATTGGATACAAATTCACCTGAGTGATAGAGGATGGCTCTAACCGGCTTTGACTTCCCGGGTATTGCAGACATGGTATTTCCTCAGAAATTGTCCTCTTACCTGCCCCTCGCTGCTAATTACACTTTGTGGCTTGGTATTCTGGTTGCTGTCTCCGAAAATATTTTAGCTTGGGTCCCCCAGGTGCCCAGCCGACTTCCCCAAGGGCATCGTGCACCCCCATCCCGCTCTGCTCTTGTAGATTACCCCAATGCGCCCATCACAGCAGCTCAGGATGAACTCTTCGCTGGGGAATGTCACTTATGTGTTTGTAACACAGCCTTCAACTGTAGTGATGTCAAGATAAATCGTTATTCGGAACCTTTTTGCTGGCGGGAGCCAGGGACCTTTGTGTGACCCCTTTATTTTGTAGGTGAGTGCAACAAAGCCCAGGAGGTGAGGTGACTTTCTCAAGGTCACACAGTCAGAAATTACCTGACTAAATTGGGACTAGCCAGATTTTCCATCTTTCACTTCAGTACTCTTTCTATTTCACCAAAAGCTATTTTTTTCCTGCTTTTTAATTACAATTTTTTCAACTGTAAAAAAATTGTGGGAAAATACGCACAACATAAAACTTACCATCTTAACCATTTTAAAAAAGATTTTATTTATTTCCTTTTAGAGAGGAGGAAGGGAAGGAGAAAAAGAGGGAGAGAAACATCAATATATGAGAGAAACAACGATTGGTTGCCTCTCACACGCCCCCAACTGGGGACCTGGCCTGCAACTCAGGCATGTGCCCTGAGTGGGAATCAAACCAGCAACCTTTTGGTTTGCAGGCCGTCGTTCAGTCCACTGAGCCACACCAGCTGGGACCTATCTTAGCCATTTTTAGGTACCTGGTTCAGTGACATTAAGTACGTTCACATTGCTGTGCAACCATCACCGCCATCCATCTCCAGAGCTTTTTTATCTTCCGAAACTGAAACAGTACCCATTGATCCCTAACTCCCTCCCCTAGTCGCTGGCCATCACCATTCTCCTTTCCGTCTCTATGACCCTAACTCTTCTAGGTACCTCTTATAAGTGGAACCAGACAGCATTTGTCCTCTTGTGACTGGCTTATTTCACTCAGCGTAATGTCCTCAAGGTTCATCCATGTCTCAGCAGGTGTCAAAATTTCCTTCCCTTTTATGGCCAAATAACATTCTATTGTCTGTATATCCACAGTTTGTTTATCCGTCCTTCTGTTGAGGGACGCTTGGGTTGTTCCCACCCTTGGCTACTGTGAGCAGTGCTGCTGTGAACAAGGATGTACAAACATCTGTTCACCAAAAGCTATTCCTTATGAAAGTCTTTATGTTTCGAGGCACTTGCTACTGCCTACTATTGCTACTTTTTTTTTTCCCTAATGGAAACTTTGGAAAATACAAAAAAGCACAATGAAGAATATAAAAATCCCTGAATTTTTTTAATGGTAGATATTTCCAGGATTTCATATTCATGTTATCCAAAATTTTAAACGTTTATACAAACTAAGAGAATTTAAACAGGTAGGCTAATCTGTGTAGTCAGGAGAATACTCGAAAATATTTAAGACAGAGAGTATGAAAACTGAATGTGACCTTGGCCAACCCTGGCATTTGAGAGATGAATTCGTCCAGAGTATGATCTTATCTTAACAGTACCACGGCTTTGTAGTGGTGCTTAAGACCATTTTAATATCTTAACAGAGTGGCTTACTGCTAAGAGTCAGAATTGTGGAGAGGGCTGCGGGGTGGGTCTGTCCCAGTTATATTTCTTAAATATCCACTAGGGGGCAGTGAAAGACACATAAATTTTTTAATAGACCTGATGCCTGCCAAGCAATCAGTCCACCACATCCTCTGTGCATCTCTTTCAGCCATCAGTGCATACAGTTACAAGATAATGGATTTCACGTCTAGCAGCAGGTTTGGGTAAAAATGGAGATACCATCAGCTTTAGCCTAAGTGCAGGTCTTCCTCCTGTTCAGGCTAACATCACTGAGTAAAACTTCATTCAATATGTTGATCCCAGATTGTATTTTTATTTCACTCACATTAGTCCAGTAGCCCTCAAACCAAGTGAACATCAGAATCACACCTATCATGCTCTTTCCAAAATGTGCACGCCCAGGTCTCTTCCCAGGTCTATTAAATCAAAATTTGGGAAGTTGGGGTGTAGCTATAGAGACTATATTTAGCTTCTGGTCCATGACTTCTTGCTAAGAACCAATGTATTAGCTTTTAACTTTAATAACTTTAATAACTGAGGGAAAAGGGTCACTATTGAGTAGGACCTCAGAGGAGAATGAATATGAAATTCTGGAAAATCTTTTTCTCTTTTTAAAATAGAAGTCACTGAAAGGTCTAGTGGCAGTGGGAACCCCATTCGGCACAGTGAGGTGGTTTTTCCTTTTCATAGACTGCACCAGGGACCCAGGCAGAAGCTCTGGGACTGGGGCGGTCCTGGCAAACTCAGGAGCTACGGTCACAGTTCCAAGGAGGCCGCGCTCAGGGGCCAAACTCTTTAGTGTGAGGACAGCTCAGAGACCAATACTGTCTGCTGTGTTAGGAGAATCTTTCCTGTAGTATTCAGAAAAAAGAGACCTTTAATTTTATTGTATCAGATGTAAAAATGGCACAGAGGACATGCCGTGAGGTCGGTTCTCATCCTAACCGTCCCTGTAACCAGTTAGGGGACCCAAGGCAAGCCGTGTCACCTCTCAGCCTCAGCTTCTGCATTTGAATTAGAGAGGATTGGGCCATGTTGATCTCTGAGGATCACTCCAGTTCGAAAAATTCAGTGATCCTGTTAGTATTAATAATCCTGATTTGTGTTGTGCTACTCTAGCAAAGAGCAGAAGAAATAGTCAGTAATGCAATGAATGGCAGAGACTATTGACCATGTAGTTTAATTTATTTAAGGCATATACACTGGATTCAAAGGAGAAAATATTGCTCCCGATAATATATTAAACTGTTAGTATCTTCAGCATTGCAAAAGCTTTCCAGAGGGAGAAATTGCCCCTCGGTACAAACGTGACATTTTTCACTTCCTGATCTATAACTGCCATTTCTCCAGCACATTTATATTTACTGTAAAGGGCCAAATGTATGAATGCTTTGGGTGAATATTAAATAACTACACATAAACGTCAAGGTCACGGTCGCAAGAAAGGCTCAGTGGAAGGCCTGGGGAGGCTTGCATTGATCTCTGGTGAGGTTCCATTCTCGAATCCTGCTGACAAGGGGAAACAATTGATGTGGGCCATTATTAAGGCTTTAAGTGTTTCTCCATTGTTAAAGATCTTTTACAAGCCTGGAGTAACTGATAGTGCCCAAGGAATTGGCAGAAGCTTCACTTAGAAATATAGGCTGGTCAGAGAGATAAGTAAAACCCAGAGTGCAGATGCCCTGGGTTGGGCTTATGCAGCGGAGTGGAGGCGAGGGCCAGCCCAGCTCGGGGGCGTGCTGCCTCTCGTTTGGGAGTCACAGGTTCAGAACAGAAGGAAGGGCTGCTCTTGGCTCTTTCAGGGCTGCAGAGAGAGTGACTTTCAAACCCACCTTTACATTTCCTCCGGCTCCCTCCCTCTGTGAAAACCTTCTCCCCTGGCACCCAGTCCACCCATTCCCCATGGCTGCACGAAGGGTATGAAGGGGGGCCGGGGAATTGGGTGAGTATGAATTATGCAGACCTGGAGCTCCAGACTGACTGTCTGGACTGGTCAAGCGTCCTGGATCATTATGTGAGTGTCCTGCTGACCTGGAGCTGGGAGGAGAGCAAATATTATGGATGACAGAGTCCAGTTTGAAAAAGGCCTCAACAGACTGAAGGATTGGCTGGATCTACTAGACGAACCTAATGAGAGACATAAGAGATCAGACAGCATTTCCCATGCACTAGCCCTGTGTTTGGTATTGTGCTTGGCCCTTTGCGCCTTTTAGTTTATTTCTTCTTTACAGTGACCCATGAGGGCTGGTTTTACACCCCCATTTTTAAGATGAGGAACCCGAGACATGGCAGTACCGAGGAAGGCGCAAGCACGTTCGAGCCTGGGGTCTAGGTTCCAACCCCAGTGCCGCCCCTCCGCTAGCCGGCAAGTCATTGCATCTTTGAAGAACAACCCCAGCAAGGCTTGATGGCCGCCCGGGTCAGGTCCCGTGGGCTTAGTCCTTGGCACTTAGTACCTCAATTCATCCTCAGAACAGTCTTTCTCCCCTTTTACAGATGAGGAAGGCACAGATAACTTAAGTAACTTGCCCAAGGTGGCACAGTAAGTAGAAGGGCCAGGATTCGAGGCCAAGCAACCTAATGCCACGCCCATACTCTTAACAACGGGATGTACCATCTTCTGTTTTCTGTATCATAAAAGGAGAGCCACCATATTTTTTTTAGATGAGATAACTCATGCAAAGTACCTACTCTAGTACCTGGCACATAGTAGGCATTCATAAATAGTTGGAGATCATCATTATCATCAGCTGTTCAGGGTCATAGCTAGTAACCGGCAAAGATCTTGGATTCAAGCCTAGGTCTCCTGGCTGCAGATCTGCTATGTTCTCGATCTCCCTCCTGGAGGACAAGATTGAGAGCAGCCCTTGGCCACTGCCTCTGTACCTACTACAGGGTTTTCTCCCTGGCAGATGCTCAGTGAGTATCACGCAGGCAGGGCTCATTTTGTCACTCATTCACCAAACCTTTGCCAACGTCCTACTCCATCTTGGGAGCCCAGAGAGGAAAAGGGCATCCTGCTAACCCTTCTTTCCTCCCCCCAGGTTCAAATGGTAAAAGACGATAACCCCTCCTGGAAGCCCACTTTCATCGTGAAACCTGATGGTGGTTGTCAGGGTGACGGCATCTACCTCATTAAAGACCCCAGTGACATCCGCCTGGCAGGGACCCTGCAGCGCAGGCCGGCAGTGGTCCAGGAGTACATCTGCAAACCTCTCCTCATTGACAAGCTCAAGTTCGACATTCGCCTGTATGTCTTACTGAAGTCCTTAGACCCCTTAGAGATTTACGTAGCCAAAGATGGACTCTCTAGATTTTGTACAGAGCCATATCAGGAGCCCACCCCCAAAAATCTGCATCACATCTTTATGCACTTAACCAACTATTCACTGAACATCCACAGCGGGAACTTCGTCCACTCGGACAGTACTAGCACGGGCAGCAAGAGGACTTTTTCCAGCATTCTTTGTAGGCTGTCTTCCAAAGGCGTCGACATCAGGAAGGTCTGGTCTGATATCATCTCCTTGGTGATCAAGACAGTCATTGCCCTGACTCCAGAGCTCAAAGTTTTCTACCAGTCGGACATCCCTGCGGGGAGGCCCGGGCCCACGTGCTTCCAGGTAATCGTCACCAGTCCCCAGTTGGAGTTCTCCATCTTGTGTGGGACGAGGGGCGGGGCTGGGATGCCCAGAGGTGGGGAAGGGGGGGTTGTTGCTGGTGTGGGCTTTGGTGTTAAACCGGGATCTAACTTGCTGCCTTTTATTTGCTAGCTATGTGATTTGGGGTAAGGTACTTCCCTTTTCACATCTGTAAGACGAGACCAATAGTACTTCCCGTGAAGGATTCTTGTCAGAATTAATCGAGACAACATATGCAAAGTGCAGTGCCTGCCGTTCATTTATTCATTCCTTCTTCCGGCAGTTTTTACCATGAGCCGAGTAGGTGGCCAGGCACTGTCCGAGGTCCCAGTGAGACACTAAGTCAGGTCCCTGTAGGGTGATGCACAGAGTCTACTGTCGTGGGAGACAAATGATTTAAAAAGTAATCAGTATAAAGTGTTATAAGTGCTAGAATGGCCCATCTAATTGTGGGACCATCCAGTATTTTTGGGGGTGGGGAGTGAGGGTGGTCTGGGACGGCTTCCCAGAAGACAAGGCAGTTAAGCTGGAACCTGGAGTAAGACTGAGACATAGCAGGCAAGACAGCACGGCTGGGAGAGACGAGGTGTTCTTCAGTGAGAGGGAAGCGGCACTGTTTTAGAATCTGAAAAGGCGCAGCATGGTTGGAGGGTGGGGTCAGAGATGTGGAGGCAGATTGTGGGAGATGAGGTGGGAGAGGTAGGTGGGGGCCGAGTCATGGAGAGCCCAGGGCAATGGGGGCCATTGGGGGATGCTCGCAGGGGACCGGGGCACTCAGATTTGCATGTTACCAACAAGAAACTGGCTGCAGGGTGGGCAATGGACTGAGGCAAGGTTGAGGGTTTGAGAGTAGGGAGGTGACGAGTGAACTGGTTGCTTTCATACAAACAAGAGATGATGCTGGCTCGGATTATGAAGGTCTCGGTGGAGATGGAGATAGTAGATCTGAGGGTGACTGAGGAGGTTGAGTGGCTGGACGTGGTGACTGGTTGGGGCTGAGGGACAGTGGAGAGACGGTGGCAGTCAGGGAGGGGGAAAACCGAGAACGAGTGGCAGGTGGCTTAGGCACTTGGATGGATGTATAGAAGCTACTGGAAGTTGGACCAGGCTGCTGGGGTGGGGGAAGGTCAGGAGTTGAACTTGAACCTGCCTTTGAAGTGCTTATGTGACATCCAAGTGGAGAGTTTGAGTAGACAGTTGGACATTTGGACCTGGAGTTCAAGAATGAAAAGTCTGGGTTGACGAGAAAGATGGGGAACTCATCAGTGTTTGGGCGGCGACCGAAGCCATGAGAGAGTGCAGAGTAAGATGAGGCCTGAGAAGACCCCAGGGGCACCACCATTTAAGTATAAGGGACAGTCAAAGGAGGGAGGACCTAACAAAGGAGACCAAGAGGATGTGGCCTGAGATACAGGAGGGATATTAGGAGAGGAAGCACCCTGAATGCCAGGGGAGACGTGCTTGGAGAAGAAGCTGGCAGGGGTCGGCCTTGGCGAGTGCTGCTGGGATGTAACGCAAGACGGCACGGAAACCGCGCCTTGTCCTTACTGACCTTGGTGAGACTTATCTTCCGTGAGCGATGGGACAGGGGTCAGAGTGCAGTGGACGGAGTGTGGGAGGGAAGGAGCAGGGAATGAGGGTGGAACATTCCTTCGGCTTGTTCAGCTGCGAAGGTGGGCTGGGGTGGGGAACGTGCAGTCCATGCACCCGGTAAGCGCCCAGTTTTCTGCTGCCAGATGCATCAGAATGGGAAGATGATAAGAAGGGGGTACTCCTGGGATCCTCGCCATCTAATCCTTAAATTACCTTGTAGCAGTTGTCTATTAAAAAAGAACACACGAACATGTATGTAAGCTACGGGGTGGAAAAACAAAATAACCACCCCAAACCCACCCCCCAGCCCGAGGTCCCATTGCCGTACTGCTTCCCATCCCATTTCTCCACTCACTCTGAGGCACGTTACCCTGAATTTTATGTTTGTCATTTCCTTACTTTAAAAATACCCATGAATGTATCCCTAAACAATACACTGTTTTGTTTCGCTTGTTTTTGAGCTTTATAAAAACCCTGTCACCAAGTATGCAGACTCCTGCAACATTCTTCCCTCACATGTGCATGTGGGTGGTTGGCATTGTTTCAGCTGCACTGCTGTTTATCCCATTGTGAACATGCACGATTTGTTTATCCATTTTTATGTCAGTGAACATGTGGGTTGTTCCTAGGGTTCTAAGACTGTGACAGGAAAGTAACAGTGTGGAACAGGAGGGAGGGAGGAGGCAGAGGGACAGCTGAAGAGGAGGCTGGTCCCCAGGGGCAGCACCCCTTCCAGGGAGGCTGCTCTGGGGCTGGGCCCAGTCGGCAGGATTTCCAGGCAGGCGGGTGGAACCCTTTGGGTCCCTTGATGCCATTGGAACTCTTTGGAATTCAGGCAATGAGCAGTTCCAGGGGGGTAATTGCCGTCCAGACACCTGTGCTTAGGCTCTTGGACCCCAGGCTTTGGTTCCCAGGCAGAACGTCCAGCTCAGCCATCTGGCACATGGCTTAAGGCATTAGAAAGTGTAAGTGGGCAGAACCTAAAGGTAGAACCAATGAAAATAGGTCCTGACCCAAGCCATCAATAGGTTAGGGCAAAGGAGACAGTTGCAACGTGGAGGCATCCAGGGGTCATCCCGGGGGACTGTGCGGTCACATCTGTTTGACAGGGACAGCTATTCCAGGAGTATCATGTGGGCCTGGCACGCATGGCCCAGCCACAGCCCTGGCACAGTGAGAGTGCAGGGTGACGGGGCCAGGGCGGTTGTCTTGCTATGGACAGGCAGCCTGGGGCAGCCATTGGGGTGGAACCGGGAGGACTGGAGGGCAGACAGGCAGGGAGCCACTGGTTTGGACAGCACACATCTAGCAAATGGAACCACAGCCCTGTGACCATTTTCCATTGCATGACCACACTAAACGCTTCCAGGCCTGGGGTCAGGGGAGGAACGCAGCACTAGAAGTAAACTCCAGGGGGCGCTCTTCCTCTTCCCAGCTGTGCGACCTTGGGCCTCTGTTGCTCTGGGAATCACCTGCACTCACTTCCCTGCTTGCTTCCTTAGCAGCATTGTGAAGTAATATAGGTGAAAAGACTTTGACAAGCTAGAAAGTGTTAGGTGTTTGAAATGTGTGTTACCATACATTTCAGATTCACAGCGATCGAGAAAATAGTAATCCTTTCTCCTCGGAGTCCTCTCTTGTTTCCTTTATTCATGTCACTTGTTAAAAACACTTATTAGTTTGGGTCTCAAACACCTGAGCTAACTTGGAACCCAAAGATTTTAATGACAATGTATGGTTCTGCCATTGACTTGCTGTGTGATGTTGCTTGAGTCACTTAACTTCTCTGTGCCTCAGTTTCTTCAAATACCTTGCATGAGATAAAGGTTCTTCAGAATTTTGCAAACTGTAATAATGTTCTGTGCAAATACAATATAATAAATTCTTTCTTACTCTGAAGCTGCTTCTGCT